>VDFB02270651.1:94218448-94312199 GCA_007258455.2 Sequoia sempervirens | reverse complement strand
GATAGCTTGGACTAGTACATAGAGCTCTCTATCATACACTAGATACCCCCTTGCTGCTGAAATGAACACATCAGAATGATAATATACAAGTTTGCCACCTTGCAACAAGACAGCACCCATAGCATATTCACTAGCATTGGTCTCAACCTCTAAGGGCAGCTACAATTTAAACAATGCTTACATCGGAGCACAGAAAATCTTGTATTTCAACTTATCAAATGCTTCATCATGTACCTTGCCCCACTAAAAGTTCCTACCCATGGCTGCAACTGAGTGTAGAGGAGTTGCTATATCAGACAAAGATGGAATTAATTTGTGTATAAATTGGACTGCACCTACAGAGTTTCATGTCTTTGTGGCACACCTTGGCATAGGCTATTTTTTTATGGCCTCAACCTTTGTTAGATCCACTCTCAAGTCTCCTCCTCCAACATGACCAAGATATTCCAATGACTCCTTTTCAAACTCACATTTCTTCATATTGCACAGAAATTGTTTATTCTTAAGTGAATCAAAAGTTTCTTCCCAAAAAGCACTAAAATCAGAATATCATCTAGATAAACTATGACACATCTATCGTCAACAGGGTTGTGGTCAAGTGGTAGAGCCACTTGGATCTCAAGTTCGACACGAAGGTTCAATTCTCTTGCCAGAATGGCATGCTGAAGGAATAATCCCACTTCAGTTGATAGAGTATGTGATAGGCCTGCAGGTGATGGAGGAGGAAGAGACAGTGGAGTGATAACAAGGATGCCCTACAAGAGGAGATAGGAGATGTGGCATTCATGCCAAAGAAGTGTTGGAGAATTGCAAGCATAGGTGGAATGATAAGGAGGAAGATGCCCTACAAGAGAAGTAAAGAGCTACTATATTCAAGCATAGGAAGAGCAATATCTCTGCATGTTGTAAAGGGAGGAACGATAATGAATTGCAGTAACTCTTGAAGATGTCTTTTCACTTAATTGCTCTCCAATAATGACTATCTGTATGATCCAATATTGCATAGAGAAGATGGTGAATCTCATGCTCAACCTCTTTTTAGAGGGGCAGCCCCATAGGCTCATGAAAAAGCTCAATGCCAATAATACATCTAAACCCTTAGCTTTCTTATTAGAAAGAAGCCATAGAAGAAATCCTAATTGCATCATCTTGTTTATCCTTCGACGATAACAAACAAAATTGCTTGGTCGCTTGGATTAATTTGTGAGCTTGATTGGAACTTACCATTTATAATGTCCCCAATTTAGCCCTACACTCTTCAGTGGGATTTAGCCTATTTCCGGAAACCTGTAGACTAATCAATTGAGCAAATTAGGATTTCCACTTTTTCAAGAGGTTTCTGATGGGCTTTTGAAGGCTTGCATGCAGGAGTTTGGAAGTGAGCTGTAGGGAGCTTTATGGGTTTTCGAAGAGCTTCAGGATGTGGTTACATGCATGTTATGAAAATGACATGCATTTCTAGCAGATACTTTGAATGCGAGAAAGATTTATGGGTTTTTTTGGGTTTTCAGAGAGCTTCAGAAAGGTGTAACATGCATCTCCATCTGACAACCTTTCCAAGCACTTACTATTTTTAGTAAGTCATGACGACTACCCGGTTTGTGCTCAAAAGGTGTTTGGGAATATTTACTATTTAAAGCAGTATGCTATTTTTGCTATTTTAGTAAGTGCCATTTGTGGCAATACTATTTTTAACAGAAGTTCAGTTGTTCAATCCAACATCTATTTCTAGAAGGGCGTGTTTGGTAGTTTGGCTTTCTGAACTTTTGAAGCTCGTTTTGGCGTTGGCTTCTCTCTCTCTCTCTCTTGGAGCTAAGTTTCAATACTCAGTCATTTTTCAGTTGTGGCTTTTGGATCCCATGCCTAGTCGATGACTTTAAGTTGTTATTAAAGTGGCGCCTTTGAGTGGTCGTCCAAGTGAGAAATTAATCTTTGTTAATGTTTTAAAATGCTCTTAAAAGGTGGATGCCAAGGAGAGAATATTAAAGTATTTTAATATTTAAAAAGTGCTTTTTTGGAGATGGGCGTCCCATGAGGGAATTGAAGAGTTTCTTTTTGGAGGTTACAAAGTTGATTTAGTTGCCCGTTGAAGCTTATTTATTGATGCCTTGCGCCTTCATTTGTATCTTTGGAAAATTATGATAATGTTATGCTGCTGAATTGAATTCAGAGCCGCTTCAAGAAACGCATACCTCCTAGCACCCTTACAATGCCATTCTTCGGGCTTGAAATGAGAGTTCCCTAGATGGCCACTAAAGACCGTGCTTCACTCAAGAGTGCGAATAGAGTTGAATACTAATTTTATAAACAGATTGTTACTGTATAATCTGTTTATTTCTGTTGTTGAACTACATGACTGAAACATACTTCTGCTGATAGCTTCGCCAACGATTTTTAACCAGTACCGGGTACTGGCCCATGCTGTTTCACTATGTAGGGCGCCCAGTTTTGCAAAGTTTCAGAATTTAATTATGAGTTTTGGATTTTCTAGAAGAGGTCGACCTTCCTAGAGGCTGTACCACTTCACTGCTGATTACATTGAGATTCGTGCCAAGTTTCTAGAGCTGTTTTGGCACAGTTTGTTGATTTGATGATGGACGCCTAGGATATTGGCTTCATTCTTTGATGTTTGAAGTCAATCAAAGCTGAATTGAAGGAGTTGTGTCCATATTGGTGAATTTTCTTACACGCTGATTTGATTTTCTGTATTTATTGTTTCTTATCAGATCTGTTATACTGCTGATTTGAGCCTAACTTCTATATCATTTCATGTTATGTTAGTTAGAAAACATGTCTCTAACATTTTGATGTATTAGTTTCATGAAAAACTGAATTATTGTGTAGCTGGTTATCTATTTTGTAAAGTTGGTTTAGTAGTACTAACAGCTATTTATAATCTACACTTTATATTATTGTAATTACTCCCACTAAATAAGTGGTTGAGTTTGTATTTTACTTTAAGCACATATTGTTTAATTTCCCCCCGCTAAATAAATGGAAGTGTGGATTCATGGCTGGCTTGCTGCCTTATAAATTGTAATAACTTCGCTCCTGCTAAATAAGTGGTAGAACTTACGGTCGGTTATCCGCCTACTCTTTGTATTTCCAATATTTACTTTCATTCATGGTCGGCTAGCCGCCTAGCAACTTTGTATTTCATTTCTAGTTTGCTAACGATCCCTGGCGCTGTATGCACTCACCTCGCCCACATTAGGATCTTGGTGATCAAAAGGTGAAGGGTTACTATTCTTGTTGGTTATCATTTGGAGCTAACGCTAAACAATGGTGTGTTGTGCTGATAATTTCAAAAAATTAAGGGGGAATATTACAGTGGTATCAAAGCTTGTTGTCTTACCATCCTATGAGTTCAGCACTTCAGTTGTCAGATGAGTGACAGGGAAATCCGATACTACACCAGTGCAAAACAGAGTTCAGCTTCAACTTCCAAAAGTTCCTGTAGTTGACACTTTTTCTAAGGTTTTTTTTTAAGAAATCGTGTGTTGTTAGATTAAGTCATGGCTTCTAATGAAGAGAAAAGTTTGGCAAGGCCACTTTGCATTGTAGGAACAAGGCTCAATGAAGAATGTCAGTCAATGGAAGAAGTTAGCATACTTCATATGTTGGAACAACGTTCGAGCAGGGTGAATCAGTCACCCTCTGAAATGATTAAAAAAGCATTAACACCTGCAATGATCTCTATGAATCAACCCTATTGGCTAATGCATCCTGATGAAGAAATTAATTTGTTGATCACTTCATGCCTTAGTGAAGTGATGAGAATCCTGGCACCTTTGATGCCTTACGATGATGATACTATGAAAAGAGTGCTTCAATTGATTGTTGAAAGTTTCCAAGATCTTGATGAAACGGGTAGCAGTCTTTTTTCCAAAAGAGCTGCTATATTAAAGACATTCTCAAAACTTAGAACAAGTATACTGTTAATAGACTTGGAGATGCAAGATCAAATATATCATTTGTTCCATTACCTCTTCAATTCAATTTGGAGTGAACAAGAGGAGGATGTATTTGCAGCCGTCAAAAATATTCTTATTCTGACTATTAATGAGGTTGATGTCATTTCCCAAAACGTCCAATCTCTTCTATTGGACGCATATGAACAAGAGGGAAAAATTTCTCCTACTACTGATATATTGATCAAAGAATTGTTTAATCAATGTGAGGAAAAATTGAAGCCTCTTTTGAAGAAGACAGCTCAGAAAAATGAGAATTCTTATGCTGAAGTGAGGAATGAAATCTGGTCTCCCAATGATTCGGTAGCAAAATCTCAGGTTTTCGGATATGCATTTGTCTATGCATTCTACAAAAGAGTACAATGAGGCAACATCAGTTTTAGAGACGCATGAAATTTCCTTGCATTCTACAGAGGAGTGCAATGAGGCAACAACGATTGTGGAGACACATGAGGTGTCTATGCATTCTACAAAAGAGCACATTAAGTCAACAGCAGATATGAAGACTCGTGATGAAGTTTCAAGTGTTGAACCTACAGAAACAGTTATTATGTCTACAGATGATGATGTCCAATCAGCTAGTGAATTACTTCTTCATCTCCATAATTCAGGAGGATTTTGGTTAGAACGACAAGCAAAAACTGAGAAGCTAGAAGTAGAAAATTCTTCCAACACTAATGTTGAATCATGTATTGAGGAAGACACAGAGGGAGCTGTTTCTAGTGGACACAAGTCTGATTTCGGTTTGCTGGAAGCCAACTTGAAGCAAAGAGCTAATGACCTTGAGAGCACCATTGATGAGATGAGGAAAAGTGTTCAACATATGCGTGACAGTCTAAGGAGCACAGCTGATAAGATTTTTTATTTCTTTTTACCCCATAGCAGCACTTAATCAACTCAACCAGGCCATGAATGGAGCAATCAAAGCTCGCTAACTACTAGAAAGGAGATTCAAGTTTTGTCCAAACTAGATGACATTCATCGGCATGTGGAAAATCTGATTTATAACGTGCTAAGGAGTCAAGATGTGTGCTACATTCCTCTTGCTAATTTGAAGTCTATTAAGAATGCTAAGGAAGAAATCAAAACAAGTCTTTTGCACATCATTAATGATAAAGACAGAGTTGCTCGAGTTGTTGACGAGGCATTGGAATGGAACAAGCAAACAAAAGCCAAATTGCTTGAAGTTCATGAGGCTTTAAAAGAAGCTGAAAATCAAATCTCTATTGCTCAATTTTTTTGGGAGCAAGAAAATAAAGCAAGAGCTGAAGAAATTCAAAGGGTTCTTGATGAGCTTGATCTCATACAAAGGACTTATGATTTGAACCAATGTTCGGAAAGAAATGAGACTTTAAGTTCACAACAGCTTGGCTTTCAAATTTATGATAATCCAATGTTTGAAGTTGGTGTTAATGAGTTTCATGAAAACTTATTCTTTGGAGTTAATGAGGAAATTCCTCCAACCATTAGTGAGAAGAAGGAAAGCTCTGATACTTCTTCTAGTAGTGAAATTTTGTTCCAAGAATTGCATAATGATGTCATTACTGCTGTTCCTAGTCCATCCACTCTTCAGGAGATAGAAAATCAAGAATCAAGGAGGAATGAAGTCATTATTCTTGACTGGCAACAAAGAACTGATTGGCATTCCGATGAAGAGTTTATTCATTATCTGATGCAGATGCTTGTTAGATTCCTATCAGATTTTATGCTTGCACCATCTTCCTTAATAATAACTGATTTCATAATTGAGTTTGATGATGGATTCATGGAGTCTTTTCGGCAATTCATGTCTCTTGATTTTGGATTCTATTTTTTCAGTGAACTTAGATTTACTAAATATTTCTTGGAATTTCAAGAAGTTATGATTCAGATGGAACGTATTGATCAAAGAGTTCAAGTCAAAGTAATTCTCCGTCTGCGGAATGGTTCTTCCATACTTATGATTTGGGATCCTAGCATCAATCGGTATTTGACAATTCTAAGTTCTAGGAGCATGGGATTTGAAGACATTAATTATTTCATGGTTCACTAAAGAGGATACCGGTCTTTGGAGATCATTTTTGGCTTTATCTAATTTTTGGGATCATGAAGAGAAGTTGTTCCGGTGTATTCGAAATTACTTATGGTTGATTATCCAAGTATGGGATTTTCAACATGTTTTGATGAAGATTAGCATATGTAAAAGGAAGGCATGTTGGAGTGATAAGTGTCAAAATTTATGTTCTATGGGTGCAGCTACCTTCTTTATCAGCCATTTGATGATTATTTCTGATCATCAACTGGTGGTCCAGAGAGGAAATTGAAGCAAAGAATGGTTCTTTGTTGTGATGGAGCTATTAGAGTGGGTGTTTCCAGCTTTGAATATGAGCAGATTGGTCAAAATGAATGAGGATTTACAGTATTGCAGCAGCTGTTCATTTCCTAGCATGTTGATTTCTCTTAAATCAGATGTTGAGTCATTCATTTTAGATTTGGTGGGCAGCTGGTACACTCATTTTTTCACTTCACAATCTCTTTTCAGAGATGATTTTTGGCCTCAAATGGGAGAAATGGTAGTTCGGACAAATCAGAATCAGTTTTTGGATAGAGTTTGAGCTCTTTCCAGTGGTTATCAGCACACTTTATCTTGTACTTATGTTCGGGGCAGCAAACCTTGGGCTGATTTGGTTCGTCATTCTAGGACTATTGTAGAGAGAGTTGTGAAAGATTGCAAGTGTCTTCTTGAATATGTTTGTATTTTCTAGAGAAGTCATTGTACATCCTTCAAGAGTTTTGAGGATGAGGCTATTGTGTTTATGCAAAGAGTTGCTTCCTTCTTTACAAATAGCCTTGATGGAGTCACTTTTGCAGTTGTGACTCTGTTCGATGCTTTGAGGAGTTTTGCTAAGGAGAATATGTCACAACCCTACTTGTGACCCAGCCCTAATTTTGTATTGACATGTTGACATTGATGCTTAACTAAATTTGGAACTTGGCCCTAATTTTGTATTGTCATGTTGATATGGATATTCAATGATTCATCTAAATATGAATATTAACTACCATAACGGTTAGCCCTAGATTTTCATACAGTTGTCTTATATATGGTTTCATCTGGATATTGAACAGTTGTTTAGTTAGCATTAAGGGTAATCGTTTTGATGATACAATGAATGTGGTTGAATATAGTGTTTTGAATGTGTTCTCTATTATTTCATTTATGGCTATATGACTGAATTTTGTATGGAAATGCTAATTTTACTACTAAGCCTACATCTCATTATTGTAATAGACTAATATTTTCCCTACTTTGGAGTGTCACAGGGCAATCACATACTCTCGTTGAAGGGAGAGAGAGTATCATCAAGAACCGGAGTCTAGCCTTTCGAGGGCAATTTGTGTGAGAGTAGCACACACAAGCACATAGCATTTTTCCAGGTTGCATATTTCATTAGAAGGGTAAAATTTAATATTGCACATAGCATTTTTTTTTTCCAAGTTGCATTAGAAGGGTAGAATTTAATATTTTAATTATTTAATTATTAACTCAATGATTGAAGTATATTGAGTGGATTATAATACAAAAAAACGAAAAAAAATATTAAAAGAACAAAAAAAAGGACAAGAAAATAAAATAATATAATTAAAAGAAAAGGTGAAATATACTAACTCCATACATATCAATTATTCTTCTTAATTAAAAAGGTCTGATTAATAAAGTGGTGGAACCCAAGCTGAGGTGGTGTGATAAGCCTAACTAGGTCCAGCTCAACCTCTGACTTTCTGTTACATCCCACCCTAATGACTTATAAACACTCTAAGTTTTGTTGCTTTAAGGATGTTGAATGTTGCATATGTTGTGTAATTATGCATAAATGATAGAAATCTTATGTTTTGATATGGAAATGCAATGGATTATGTATCATGTTATTCCTAGATGTTCATACTGTGGTGAACTTGGAAAGGAAGTTTATATCTTGCAGTAATTGATTTGATTGAAATATATCTTAACGTTAATGAGATGATAATCTAATCCTTCTTCATTGGTTGGAGTTGGATGCAGGAAAACGTTCCGCAATGCTCGAGAGCAGGGAAGTATCATCTGAGTAGAGAGGCAATGTTGTATGTACCCTGGAATCGCCATCTGAGCTAAGGTAGGTCTTTGGATCTAGTTAACCCTAGAAGTGGGTAATCTGCACCCTGTCGTCATAGGTTGTCAGGTGAACCCTGAGTGGATGTCATCGGTGTTTTAAGGGCGTGGAAATCGGTTCTTTGTCTCTTAGGTCGTTGACGTGTTTAATTTGGGTTCGTGTTCGGTAATCGTACCGATAGAGGTAACTTTGCTTGGTAAAGCTTATAAACGAATATATATATATAATAATAATAAAATATTATTATTATTATTATTACTATTTATTAAGCCAATGAAACTAAATAGTGATATATCGAATGTGAGGAGAATCTATTTTATAAATAAATATGTTTAATTTTAAAAGGGAGAATAAACCTTACCATATTATTGGACAAATTTATATTAAATTAAATTATTTATATATTGATTTATATCGTATTTGTTTCTGAAGTCGAGTTTAGCCTCATGGAAAATCGTGGTTTAATCTGGATTGTGATCACCCGAGAAAATTGGTGCTGGAGGAGCGACGTGGGTGGTATGGAGCCCCGCTTCAGGTATTGTGTTTATTTTGGAATCGGTTATGTTTCCTCGGGATCTTGGAGCCCCGGAAAAGGCGTTCAGGAAGGGCGTAGAGGGGAGAATGCGGAAGGTAGTTTCCATAACTACCCGAGGCTATCATCCGTCGGGGGGCTCTTTTGGAAGTGTGTTTTTTTTTGGAAAAGAGAGGATACGGGAAAAGAAAAGAGAGAAGAAGAGAAAGTTTCGGGGAAAAGAACTTATCATCTGTAAAAGAGACGGTTCAGAGGGAGCTCGGGAAACCTTTAAAGGAAAGGCGAGCTGAGTAGAGAACAGAACAGCTGAAGAACGAATTTCGTTGGCCTCCTTAGAGCTCGCTGGTGTAGAATCCGGTTGAGTTGCTGTGGTCTAAGACGTCTTTCATCAGGCATGTAAATTACTTTCATCCTCCCTTGATAAGAAGTCACGTTTTGTGAGTTCTACTAAGGAACTAGTGAGAACTCTCATAGGAGATACAAAGAATCAAAAAAAAAACGAATTTGACTGAATGTTATATATATTGCTTTCTGTCTGTGTTTTCCAGTTAAAGAAATCTGGAGAAAGGCTAATATAATTCTTATTTCATACTTAGTCTAAAATGTATGAAAATAAGTATGGAATCTCTCTTGAAGTATCTTTGAAGCAGTAAACTAAATTAAGAGCTTAGTTAAATTTTAAAAATGAAATGCTAGGTTTCTTGCTGGTTGTCAGGAAAGAAAAACCAGGAAAGAATGAACTGATTACTGTCATTGTACGTTTTCTGTTAGACATGTTATGTTAAGAGTCTTTAGCTTATATAGTGCCAAAGACCTCTTTGATTCTGTTGAGAATAATAAGGACTTACAATGTATGATTACAGCTATATATATATAGTAACTCGTATAGAGCTAGGTGCAAGGAAAATGGCTTTCTAAGACATAACCTGTTGAGCAGTAGTGTCTGGGATCAGAAAATACTT
Organism: Sequoia sempervirens; assembly: GCA_007258455.2. Taxonomy (NCBI): domain Eukaryota; kingdom Viridiplantae; phylum Streptophyta; class Pinopsida; order Cupressales; family Cupressaceae; genus Sequoia; species Sequoia sempervirens. The sequence goes on along the minus strand of VDFB02270651.1, from coordinate 94,302,604 downwards.
TTGAAACAAAACTGTGAACTCCGCTGTTGAAAATCAGCATCACCTTAAAGTCTTATGACAGCTTCAAATATGAAGTCAACGACTAGTAGGGTTTACCGTTGTTATGAATTCGTGTGAACTTTAACTTAGCTGAATTAACTCAGAAGAGTTAGTTGAACTCTTGTAAAAACTGATTATTCCGAAGTTCTCGGTTCATCGAAATCTGAGGCTTTGTTAACTATCTTTAAGTAATAGTAAGAAGTAATAAAGCTGTACGTGCACAGCAGGCAAGCAATAGAGTACGCAAATCTTGCGGAGAACCCTAGCCTTGGAATTTCTTGACACGTGGCAGGTAGCCAAGAAGTGTGAGGAAGGGTGAAAACCCTAGGTAGGACATAAATTTTATGCCCTAGGACAGGTGTCCAGATTTGAGAAAGTTACGGAGTAGTATTCTCCAGAAGCCCTAGTTGAGTAAGCTTTTCCAAGTCGGGCAGGGTGGGTGAGTAGCACAGTAGTGCAAATGCTATGGCCATAGTAGGGCAGATGCCACTGGCTGCCCTAATACTCACGTGTAACTCAGATATCTAGCTAGCCAGAAATGTCGGCTTAGTAGGAAGGTATCCTTGGTAGTCAGGCAGTGCCAGTTAGATAGGGTTAAACCACCAGAGCTCAGATGGCTGTTAGAGGGTTAGTCCAACATCGCCTTTCGCAAGAAGGGCAGGGCCCCCTTCCAGTAGGAAGGTGTGCGCGGGGGACTAAATAAGTCCGTGGTTGGAGGTAAAGCACTCAGATGATGCTTCCCTCGATTCTTCAGTTGGCAAGCCGAGTCTTGGAAGACGCTGAACAGATGAGGACTTCTTAACCTTTCTCCTGTACTTGTTTTGTACTTATTATGAAATGATATTGATATCTCACAATTTCTATAATGTAATTTGATTACTGTATCATGGAAAATGTTGTACTGCAATGTTTTTTTTTTTTTTTTTAAAAAAAAAAATGCTCTCATTGATGTATATATGTTTATTGTTTATTCTTCATTGATTTAGAGTTCTAACACTTTCACTGACTTGTTTTTGTGTTTTTTTATTGTTTTAAGAAGAATTGTAGACAGAAGTAGAAGGTGCACCAAGCATTAAAAGGGAAATAAATTGAAATACAAGAAATTCTGGAACAACTACAATACTATGGAGGATCTGGCAATTCATACAAAGAGATTGCATATAAACAACATACCCGGAAACCTCCAAAATAATTAAATAAGATGGATTTGTACATACCAGGCAAGATATGTTGGAAACTAAAAAATAGCACGCCTGGAGCTTGGATCTACTTTCTCCTACGCAGAAACTGGAGAAAATGTGCTCAGAAGGTTGGACGCCCAGGATGGATTCCAGACAAGAGCCAGAAGAGAGGCGTTTTAGCCTCTTGCTTCACACGCCTCCCAAAGCAAAGTACGGCCTCTAAAAGATGTAGAAGTTTCTTTATTGAAAGCTAGAAACTAGATGAAGATGGCATCCCTGATGAAGAAACCCTCTTCCTTATTGCAAACAAGTAAATACTAAACAGAAAACTCTGATGTAAGCACAAATGAACTCATGTATGAAGTTCCCTCAGTAGCAACCATTCAACTGATATTTCACAGTCTCACAATCACAGATCAATGAAGAATTGTCGCTCTCCAATGAAGAAATCTTGAAACCCTTGCCCTCAGACAAAAATCACAGAGAAGTTTTGAAGCAAAGTCAAATAATCATAACATAATGAGGTCGATTTGCTTCTTTTGCCTTATAACCTCAAAAAGGCACAACTTTCAAAAAGTAACGCCACTTTTGCATTAAAATACATTTAAAATGTATTTAATACCTTTTCCATAGTTGGGCACCCAAATAAATGACTTAAGTGAATTTAAATATTCACTTTAATATTTAAGTCATAAAGTACAAATATTTCAAGTGGGATTTAATATGTTATAAAATCAAATAATAACTTTATAATATCTCAATAGATGATAAAATACCCAACCACTGAAATATTAATATCTCCCTCAATTCTCAGTGTTTTAACGTGCCGTCAGAAGTTGGCGAACACTGAACTACAAACGCCTGCACTGAGTCCAATACTGAAGTGAAGGAGTGGGAATGACAATACCCACCAAAACCAGCCACTAACCCCCTAACCATATCCTATCAGCCTACGAGGATCAAAATAATAGGCTAACCATCACAAAATAAGATCACGCTAAAAAGGGGACATTATAGGTGGGACCCAAGCTAAGAAAGGACAAAAATTTTGGTAAACAAGGCTACCTTGATAAGGTACGCCAACTTCATATTTTTTCCCTATCAAAAAAATAAAAGATTAAAGTAAGAGGCCAGCACACATGTGAGACAGCCAACTGTCAACAATGCTAAAGAGTTCAAAAAAAAAAAAAGCAGCTAGCACTTTGGAAGATGTTCCTTCCCCCATGTAGCAAGGAGAGATGAATAGAGGGTAATAAAAGAAGGTGGAGTGGAACTAGGAGGCATTCGATTTTATTTTTGGAGATAGGAAGAACGGCTAAAGGAAGGAGGAAGGGCTGTGTGAAAACAAGAACTAGAAAAATCTCTGCTCAATTTTTCTTTTACAGGTATGGAAGCATGGTTCCACCTTCAAAAATGTTGATTAAGTTTTCTTTTTTTTAAAAAGAAGGGTGGTAGAAACTGTACTTCCAGATCTTCCAAATGCTGCTAACATTTACATCTTATTGAATTTTAACATATCTCTCAGGCTGCTTAGCTAAATAATTAAATTTCTTTTGTTGACTAGAAATAGTTTTATGACAAGGAAAATTTGCAGCAAGTATTAGTTTCCAGATTTTCCAAATGCTGCTAACATTTACATCTTATTGAATTTAAACATATCTCTCAGGCTGCTCACCTAAATAGTTAAATTTCTCTTGTTGACTGGAAATGATTTTATGACAAGGAAAATTTGCAGCAAGTATCAGTCAGGGCAGATTATAAATTGCTGCTAACTGTGAATCAATCTAGCAATAATAGCTTACCTGATCATGAATAGCTTAAATTTATGCTTGAAATATAAGGCTTGTTATGGAACAATAGAGAAGCTGGGTAGTGGATGTATGAGAGTGTTGTATGCTCTACAGCAGCCATGAGAAGGCTGGTAAAGTTATGAGCTTTCTCATGACTGCTGTAACAAGTATACAGTGCTAGCATTCAATCCATCTCAACTAAACATTGTGATTTTGTCTCGAAACCAAAAGAGAACAAAACTGAATTTAGCAGTATAACCTAATAATCAGTGGGTACAAACCAATGATAGGTTTATTTGGTTTGAAATTTGGTAACTTTTATCTTATGAAAATAATATGGTCAGCAGTTGTACAGAATCTGAAGCAGTTGTGAACTGATGATAAATCAATGGAAAATAGTTAATACAGAACTGTTAATTCCCAGCAACAAGTAGAGATGGTTGCATACATTGAACTACTTAATTTTAAGACCTAAGCTACCACAACTTCCTGTTTCTTAACAAGGTTATTGACAATACTAGAACTGTAACAACATGTGTAAAGGTGCTATGTGACTACTGGGATAGACCCGAGGAAACAATAACAAATAATGCTTTGGCCAAAGCTTTTAATTCAGATAAGTAAGACATCTTGAATTAAATTCTGTCACTTATGGGTAAAGGACATATGCCTAGATATTTTTGCATAGGGCATTAATAGGTGGCATGTTTTAAGTTAATCCATAGATGCACAGATTTCACACATGTTGGCCATGGATTGCTAGACTCTTCATGATGGGTCGGGCTCCCTTCGTGGGGTAGCACGGGGAAGCCTATGGCTTTGTGGCAGGGCGGAAATCGCCCCAATGATGCTCTTTCTCTCTCTTTACTCTCTTCTGCTTCAGATTAAAGTGAAAGGATGGAAGAGGTTTGTCTTGAATTCTTTATTTCAATTTTAGAATCTAACTTCATTTTGTTAATGGTTAAGAAGTATTTGATTCTTATTTAAATTTGAATTGTAATTTCAATATGATACTGAATATAAGATGTATGATTCATATTTCAGTTTGTGAATTTTATCGTGCCCTAACACAAGAATGAATAAAGTGCTAGGATAGAATGTATGATTCATATTTCAGTTTGTGAATTTTATCGTGCCCTAACACTAAGAATGAATAAAGTGCTATGATAGAATGTTCATATGCAATTTTATTGGCAAGTGTTGCCTTATTATGCAATTATTTGTTTCATTCCTATGAATATAACTGTTGGAGTAATTCCTTACGCATTATGATGATGAATCTAAGCAATGCTAATCATTTGTATGTACCATAGTTATTGATGGTTCTTAATGCAATTTGGGTTGATGTTGTTACATTTAGTATCAGAGCTCTAGGTTAAACACTAGGGCCTTGTCTACCTCGCTTGATGCACTCTTATTCTTTCAGGTATTTATACAGTGGAAAGAAGCATCATGCATCACACTCAAGAGTCTGGACTTGGCAGTCCTGAAAATGCTAATGAACAGCAAGACAAATTAGACCGCATGCTAGCTATGTTAACTGATACTCGAGCTATGTTAACTGATACACGAGCTAGGATAGATGCCTTGGCAAGAAGTGAAAGAAAAACGTTCAATGCCAAGTCAAAGCACGAACCATGAAATATCTTCCAGCAAACAAGGCAGTACTGAGAGAACTTTGACTGATGTAGTAAGGTCCAAAAATAAGCGGGATAAGATTGAGAATGAATTGGCAAAGGACCTTAAAATGGTGGCACCACCCATTTTTTATGGTAAAACATTGGGAGGTGGTGCAGAGGCTTGGATAGTGGCCATGGAAAAATATTATGAACTAAGAAACCTCTCGAATGAAACCAAGGCAATGTGGGCAGCCTTCCAACTAAGAGGAGAGGTGGCCACTTGGTGGGAAAACAAGAGAACTGAAAAACAGTTGACTGCTGAAAATCTCTCTTGGGAATTGTTCTTGACCTTGTTCAGGGAGCAACGGCTTCCCCAACTTTACCTTGATTAGAAGATGACAGAATTCCAAGATTTGAAACAAGGGGAATTATCAGTCATTCAATATTTGGAAAAGTTCACTCAACTGCTGAAATATGTGCCCTTGTATCAGCAAGATGAGCGCTTCCGAATTAGGAAGTTTATACTAGGGCTAAAACCCCAAATTAGGGCAAAAGTGGATCTCCATAGCCCGCAGTCAATGGACGTTGCTTTTGAAAAGGCAATTAAGCAGGAATGACTCCTTATTAATGTTGAGTTCAGAAAGGAGAAAAGGGAAAAAAAACTAAATCATAATAATCCACTATCAGCAAATGTCTTTAAAAGGAAATTCCAAAAGGGTAAGCAGGCACCACAAAATAGCACAAGCAACAATCAAAGTAAGCAGTTTGCTAAACCCAAGAATCATAATGGTAATGGCAATAACAGGGAAACTAACCAGGATAAGCCATCAAGCCCAAAGGGGCCCAGAGATGGGTGCTATGTTTGTGGAGGTGAGCATTATGCAAACCAATGCCCACTAAGGGCAACAGGCAAAAACGGAAAGGGTGATCCACAATCTGTTCAACATCGAATTTTTGCAGTAGTGAATGACAGGCAAGCAGATTTTCAAGCTACTCCTATTCAGGTGACAGGTAAACATTGGGGTCATTTAGTAGACATTTTTATTGATACAAGATCCACAGAATGTTTTATAGACCCTAAAATAGTTGGTAAATTGCCTAGAAGAGCTACTCCTATGATGAAATCTTGGATGGTTCAATATGGCAACCAAGATGAGAGGAAGGTAGACCACTGTTTGGCTCAGAATGAACTAGAGCTTGCAAGATTCACCACTCAAGTGAACTTGTATGTAGCCCCCTTAGGTTCATATGCTGTAATATTGGGAATTAACTGGTTGGCGCATCATAAAGCCACGGTTAATTGTTTGGATAAGACTGTATTATGCCTAGATAATTTTGGGAACCTAGTTCAAATATATGGTATTCAAAGATCAATCAGCCTTAGACAAGTTTCTGCTATGCAAGTTAAAAGGGCCCAAAGGAAGGGATGCATCTTGTATGCCATTCATGTTGAAGAGCTAGAAAGTGATAGGACTCCATCATTGGAGGATTATACTATTCTTCAAGAATTCCGAGATATATTCCCTGAAGAATTACCAGGACTACCGCCTAGAAGAGAATTTGATTTTTCTATTGACCTCTTACTTGGGGTCAAACCACAATCTAAGGCCCCATATAAGATGACAACCAGTGAGCTATATGAAACGAAGATTAAACTTCAGGAATTGCTAGATAAAGGTCTAATGACTAATTAAACCAAGTGTGTCACCATGGGGAGCGCCAGTGCTTTTTGTCAAAAAGAAGGACGGCACACTTCGAATGTGCATAGACTACCAGATGCTCAATAAATTGACTATAAAGAATAGGTATCCTTTACCTGGAATCAATGATCTTTTTGACTTAATGAAAGGAGTTGCGGTCTTTTCCAAGATCGACTTAAGATCAGGATACCATCAATTAAGAATTAAAGACGGGGACATTCCCAAGACTGCCTTTAGAACTCCATATGGACATTATGAGTTCACTGTTCTTCCCTTTGGTCTTACAAATGCTCCAGCAGCCTTTATGAATTTAATGAATAGTGTTTTCAAGGACTGTTTGGATGATTTTGTCATAGTTTTTATTGATGATATTTTGGTCTACTCCAAAAATGAGAAGGATCATGAAGAACACTTGAGAATAGTTCTGCAATGGCTACGGGAACACCAACTTTTTGGAAAATTGTCCAAATGCTATTTCTATCAAAGGAAAATACATTATCTTGGACACATTATTTCCGCTGAGGGAATTTTAGTAGACCCAGCTAAGATTAAAGCCATCATGGAATGGCCAACCCCAAGCAATGTGCAGAAAGTCCGCAATTTCGTGGGCTTGGCAGGGTATTACAAAAGATTTGTAGAAGGTTTTTCCAAGATTGCAAATCCCATTACCAATCTCCAGAAGAAGGGAAAAAGGTTTGAATGCACCGATAAATGTGAGCAAGCATTCCAGGTACTGAAACACAAGCTCACTACTGCACCAATTTTAATTGTACCAAATCCTAATGGTAGATTCTTAGTTATAACAGATGCCTCTAGTGAAGCGTTGGGTGGAGTCTTAATGCAAAATGGTCAAATGGTAGCTTATGAATCTAGGAAACTAAAGCAATATGAATTAAACTATGCTCCACATGACTTGGAATTAGCAGCTATTGTACATGCCTTGCAAATGTGGAGGCATTATCTTATAGGGAAGCCCTTTGAACTTAAGACAAATCATTTGGGCCTTAAATATATATTTACCCAACCTAATCTTAATGCCCGTCAAAGAAGATGGCTAGAATTCTTGAGTGAATATGATTTTGAAACTGGTTATATAAAAGGGAAAGAGAATAGAGTGGTTGATGCATTCAAGAGAAGAAAACATCTCTTTGCTATAACAACTTTTCAAACCACTTTCAAGCAACAAGTTCTTGACCACTTAAAAGATGATGAATATTATAATAAGATTACAACAGCTTTGCAAAAAAACCATTCAAACCCAAGGATTGGGTAATACAAGCTTGAACCTGATGGCCTTTTAAGATTTCAGGGGAGAATGTATATTCTAGCTCAATGTGCATTAAGAACTAAAGTCCTAGAAGAGGCCCATAATGCTCCATACTCCAATCACCCAAGGGTAAATAAACTCATGGCTGATCTAAAACCATTATATTTTTGGCCAAGGCTCAAGAAAGATGTAGTTGAATATGTGGCTAAGTGTTTAGAATGCCAGCGAGTCAAGGCTGAACGTGTGCATCCCGCAGGAAACTTATACCCACATGACATTCCTGAGTACAAATGGCAAGTTATTAGTATGCATTTCATTCAAAGACTACCAAAATCACAATTCAAGCATGATGTTATCTTAGTGGTTATGGATAAAATCACCAAGGTAGCACATTTTATCCCTAGGAATTTAACGGATTGATACTTTGTGTGAGGAGCTGAAAACCCCCCCCCCCAAGCAAGGAGATATCATTTCCAACGATTTTCCATCGAGGAGAGCGGATTCAAACACCATTTTGTGTGGATTTTGAAGAGAAATTCGATTCAAAGGTAGGGTTTTTGTTTTTGTTTTTTGTTTTTGATTAATCATTTTCTTTCATTGTTCTTGCAAAATACTCATTCCAAATTGAAAAAAAGACATGATAGAGCACAAAGAAACAATTTTTTTGCATTTAGAATCCAAAAAACAAAATTCATCACAATCTTTTGTTGATTTTTGTTGATTTTTTTCATTTTTTTCACTATTTTTTGAAATTTTCAGACCTAGGTTCATTTTTTGTGTAGAATGATAAGATTAGTTAATAATGTTAATTGATAATTCATTTAAGCACATTTGTATCAATTTAAATGAAATTTAGCTCTAGATTTTTTAAGTTTTAATGATTTTAGGTTGTTTTTAAATTTTTTTTATATTAAAAAACTAATATGTTGTGCTTATTTTTTGAATGTGTAGATTGATCATTGATCAATGAATACACATTACACACTATAATGGCTTCTGGCTCTGGTTCAGGCTCAGCATCAGGTTCTGCCCCCACCCCATCAACTTCCACCCCTCACACAGCATCATCATGGGTTCCAGGCACTCGTCCTGCAGGGGCTAGAGACCCTACATGGAAATATGGTGTCAGAGGGCCAGTGCCTGGAACAGTTGTTTGTAGTGAATGCAAAAAAACATATCTTGGAGGCATAAATCTCCTCAAATACCATCTAGCAGGCATTCCTCAGCGTGATGCCAAGGTTTGTGAGAAGCCCAAAGAAGAGATTAGAAGAGAGATGCTTGCCCTACTTTCACTTGCTAAGGAAAAAAAAATGCAAAAGGAGAGGGCTAAAAAAGCCATAGCAGCAGCCATAGCTAGTGGACATGCGCATGCCCATGGGACTCAGGAGCACGAGGCCGAGCACATGGAGATAGAGTCAGATGAGGATGCAAAGCCAAATATTGTTGGCATTGTGGGCTCTCTTCGTGGTCCACGGATTCGCACTCATGGCACAACCACCACAGCCACAGCCACACCATCCTCTAGGCCCCCCTTGTCCTCTAGTTCGACTAGAGTGCCAATGCCACCACCACCTTCATCTTCACACAACCCACAGAGTTTTTTTGTGCCAATAAACACACCAGGAGCACAGGTATCATTGGAGGCTACAGGGTGGAACAAGGAGGTGCATGAACATGCTAGCATGGCATGTGTTGATTTTTGGTATTTCAATAACATACCATTCAATGTAGCAAGTAGTCCCTATTGGCACAACATGGTCACTTAATTGACAGTTGCGGGAAAAGGCTTCAAGCCACCTTCTCGCAAAGATTTGAGTGGGAAGTAAGTGACAAATCAACTTAAATTTTATGTTCTTTCATTTAAAATATAAATTAATTTATTATTTATGTTGAATTCAAGCTATTTTTTGTTTAAAACTTACAATTTTGTACTTATTTAATTATTTTACTTTGTACTTGTAGGTTGCTCACAAATGCAACCGAAAGGGCAATGCATGTGGTGGAAGAGCAAAAAAATAAATGGAAAAAATTTGGCTGCTCATTTCTTTCTGATGGGTGGACGGATGGGAGAAACCGCACCATCCTTAATTTTTTGGTTGCTTCCAAAGGTGAAGTTGTGTTTTGGAAGTCGATGGATGCTTCCAACAAGATAAAAACTGCAGATACATTGTGTACGTTGTTGGAAGAAGTTGTGATGGAGGTGGGGATTGCTAATGTGGTGCAAGTCATCACAGATAATGCAGCAGCGTATGTGGCAGCGGGAAGAATGCTTGAGAGTAGACATCCATCACTCTTTTGGTCACCTTGTGCGGCTCATTGCCTTGACCTTCTTTTGGAGGACATAGGCAAACTTGTTTGGGTGGCACCGATTGTAGATGATGCAAGGAGCATCACAAAATATATCTACAATCACCCTTGGGTTCTGTTGGTGTACGCTTTTATCATCCATCAACACACAAAATAAAATGTCCAAAGACACTCTATCCTCTCTTGAAAAACCACCGCGTATGCTAAGATTGCGAGAAGATCATATGGCGATTCCAAGGTTTCTTTTGTCGGGTCTCGACGTATGGATAAGCTCAATGGCCGTTGTGATATGCTGGTAATAAACAAGGGGACTTACGTAAGAAAATCTTCACAAGTTTAGGACTTAGGGAATTTATCATTGAAGGCTTTCTTCACTTTAGGACTTTCAATGTGGATCTCAAAAAAAATGGCAAAAGGATAAGGGTTTAGGAGGTCTATTCTATGCCTAAGAACTTAAGAGACAGTAAGGATCCGGTGAAGGGGATAAACCACACTTTGTTTCGCCTCCTGCTGGACAACATACGCAAAATGGGTGCAATCTTCAAGGGTTGTGATAATAATTTTCAAACCTCGAATGAGGCTGAAGTTAAGCTTCCACAATTAAGAGCTCAGGCTAACTTTACGCATCGAATGCAAATCATCCATTCGAAGAAAGTATGAGCTACACTTCACCATTGAATCAATACGATCAATCTCTCATTCAATTAACCAACTTTCAAAGCAAATTCTACTTAATCTAATTCTAACTTTAATCTATGGCGGAAGAAGATATGCAACCTCGCTTACTATTTGACAATAAAAGTTATTCAAGGCAAATCATGCTCAAGAGCTTTTATTATTCGAAATAGTCTCAATGCAACAATCTCATACTCTGTCTCCACACAAATGAAAGTGAGAGAGCATCAGTTTATATAGAGTTTCAAAAATGAAATGAAGGGCCGAGACTAAAACAAGATCAACGGCCAAGATTATTACAACCAAACCCTAATTAGGGTTTCCCAAAATAACAAGAGTTATCTATCAGTAAACTATCAGCAGAGAGGCAGTTAAAGCTATATTCTAAGAGAGGCGTCCTTATCCTTCTGAGCAGCATTGCGTTCGACGAATCTGGACACTACTGCAACGACTTCCTCCATTGTGACAGGTGGCAGCATGCTGATCCGGAATTCAAGCTCATCCAAGTTCTCTGCACATTTGGCAAAGGTATTTGCCCATTCCGCTTCCTGCTTCCTGAAATCATTCCGGATGGCTGAAAGACTTGCTACTTTCGCAAAATCCTTTCTTAGAAGTGGTCCAGTAGTCGAGAAGAAAACCCCATGAACCTTTCGTTTCAGCTCCTCCAACTGCATATCCCTTTCTCGGACAATCTCTTGATCAAACATTTCTGCAGTTGTCATGTGAATTTTCTCCCGAATGTCCTTTACCTGCTCCTTGATTCTAAGTCCATCCACTTTTGCCTTCTCCAAAACTTCCCTACGTATAGTTACTGCCCAAAACCAGTGATTGAAATCATATGCTGCTCCTGCAGCAATCACCTTTCTGTCGACCAACTCCTCTCTTGGAGTGCCCTTCAATAGCCTGAGGCATGGAATAAGCCTCTCCTGCATATCCGGAATACCTTCCCATGTTTCCGCCATAACCATAAGTCTGGAAAGGAAGCATGAGGTTTGCCCATAAGCAAGTGCCAGTTTCTCCATGAACAATGCCGCTTCTGTGCCTTCACTCGCCATCCAGTCCTGAGCTTCCTTGGCCGTCACCATTCCGTACCCGACATCCTTGGTCACCTCCTGTGACGAATTGAGGAGAGGAGGAACAATCGCATTACCCTAATCAAGTGGCTGGGTCAAATGCTGTATATATCCCTTAAGACGTTCAACCTCCTTCTTATACTCTTTTTTCTTAGCCACTTCCTTTTCTAGTCTTGCTTTGATGGTCGAGACAGAATTATCTAATTCCTCCACCTCTTGACCTTTCGAGGTTGGGCCAAGGTCAACAGTGGTTATGGCATACTCCTGAGGGGTGATCTCGTCTCGTGGCTTGTCCACCGTGGGTACTGCAATGTGTACGAAACGGTTGCCTGTCTCGTTCCTCTGAATGGTGGAGAATTTCCTGGCGGGCTTCTTGATTGCGACTTGCTCCAACCTTGCCAAGAAATCGGCAGTATCATCCTCCTCTTCTTGAGCTTCTGCAGGTACCTGAATTTTCATTCTTTCCATCAGCCACTCTGGAATGGTCGGCTGCTCAATTCCATCCTCTACCTGAACCTCTTCCTCATTCGGAACATCCACAACCCCTCTGAGAGCTGAAATCATTCCCTCCTCGAAGTCGTTATTCCGGACTTCTATCTCATTGTCTGAACCTAAGATTTTTGTGCCCGTAGGTGACAAGGGCTCCTCGTCATCCAGCTGAATAGGTTCATCATTCTCTTCCTGAACTGCAGGAGGTTCAAGCATCTCTACCAAGGACTCGTCTATAGTAGCCACCAGCTCGTCAATGTTCCGGGATGCTGCTGAACGAGATGGTTCTCCCTTATGCCTCTTGGAAGCAGGCTCTGTACTTGGGACTATTTCCTTCCTTTTCTCTCTGATCCCGACCAAGTCCTGATGGGATGCACCGGCATTAGAAGAATATGATTCTGACTCGCTCAGTAGATCATATGTGAGCGTGATTCCTCTCTGTCTCAATTCTTGGGCATGATAGTCAACCCACCACTGAGAATATTTAGTCACTGGTCTCATTAAGGTTGCCAAGTCTGCGTGCTCAGGTTCTGACCATTTCACTGGAGGAAGAGGTCGGCTTTCCTCGAAGCGTGGCTAGATGTGGTTCCCATCGTCCTGCAACTGGTCAGGCACCCGGCAAAACTCAATTGCCCTCATGAAGTCTAGTGGCATTCTGGACCATAGCCTCCTCCCGACTTCGTATTCATTGGCAGCATTTGCCTAGAAATCTTCCAGTTCCATTTTGTGCTTGTACTTTCTCCCCTCTACTGTCTGAATATTATGATGCGGGTCAAAGTTGACCCTGGACTTGTAGGCTGTGAATGGATACCACTGGATCTCCAACCTTGCACTCTCGGCTGCCTGTGCTGATGGACAATACTCCAACATGTTCCCAATGAAAAATGGGAATGTGACAGATGCCTTCTTGGTTGGCCTCTGGATGCTTTGGTATTCCTCTAACTGTCTCAGGACCTCGAGCAAAATCATCCGATTTGTCGGATAGATGGGCAATTTATAGGGGTTTCCAATAAATCCCTGGATCCTGATATATGTGAATTTCGGGAATTGGATGAACCAAGATCCGTATTTACTGATAAGACTTTTCGCCTCATGGCTCAACCTCTGATGCACTCCTCCTTGAAGCTTTCTGGTAATATGCATTAGGAAGGCATCATGCACCCTCCTGAAGTGAGTCTTCTCCTTCAGTTGGAGTTGTGGGTAGCAGTCGTAAGGCCTGAGCTTGTTCTCCCCATTGCCAACTTTGCCCTTGCAAATTAGCCCTGGATACTTGTATGATCTAGCCAACAAGTAGACAACATACGAACTCATATGAAAAGACTTAGTCTCTTCGAGGTTGATCAATTGCTCGTGGAGGTTGTCACTTATCATCCGTGACCAATTGAACATTTTGACGCCAGAAGTAATCTCGTCTATGAAATAGTACATCCAGCTCTCGAAAAAGGCGCCTTGCGGGTTGCCGGCTACTCTGTTTAGCATCAGGATGATGTCTCCGAAATCTTCCTTGAAATCTGTTCGGCGAGGTCTTTTAGGCATCTTCTTTATTGATGGCTTAGGCTTGTCCATCCATACTTTGTTAACTGTTGTGGCGCACAAATCGGGCTTGCTGTCATATAACCTCTTGGCTTCTTCCTTGGTCTTATAGACCGTTCGTGAATGTTCTGGGATACCGAAGGTTTCCTGGATTGCCACTTCGCCGAAGTGTGCCAAGATTCTTCCATCAGGTGCGATTATCTGCCTCTTCTGAGCATCATAGTGGATAGCACATTCCACCATCAATTCTGCACAATCCATTGCCGGTGGGAATCCAGCTGCCTGAAAAATCCCGTTTCTGACTATCCATCTGGCTATCGGTGTGGGAAGTCCCTTCTGCCCATACACTCTTTTTTTAAACTCATCAAAGTGGACATGTCCGAGATCAGTGTCTACGACATTCTTCCATTTTGAAATGACTTTGGTCTCCCGCTGAGCACCTTTGCTGGCAAACTTCATTTTCAGCTTCTTTGACTTCGCCTATCGTGGTCTTCAACCTGCAGTCATAAAATTAACATTAATACAAAGACTTTTTCAAATAATTTATTCCCATGCTTTGGATTCGAAAAATTACTTTCAGCCAGTTAAATAATTAAATTGTTGCGAAAAAGCAAGCTGAAAGTAAATTGGACGAAGTTAAGATTTTGGCCAGAACTTTTGCCAATATGAAAAGACAGAAGAAGAATGGCGAATTTATTTGATTGAACATCAAACCTCAATGAAGAACTGTGGCTGCAAATCAGATTTAAATTCTGATTTTTATTCCAAAAATCAATTAATGAAGTGCGCCCCTCTTGCACAGAAGAATTCAAAAATAAATCTTTTCCTTTCCCGCGAAAATTCTTCCTCAGCATAACATTACTTCACCCTCTGGAAAATTCGATCTTGCCTACTAAGCAATCAACTGCCTGAGAATTCCGAGAGATATTAAATTTCTTTTCAGTTGTGTGTGAAAAAATGAGTTGCTGAAACTCATTATAATGCTGAAGAGCTTGATTTGTTTTAGCAACTTCCATTTTCTCTCTCGATCTCGATTTGTTTTCTTTTGTTTAAACAGGCAAGTTTCCTTTTATTTTTCGAAAAGAATCAGTCTCGAGCTTATCCGGACAAATCTTACTAATCTTCAAAATTTCGATTTTTGCTTAATGTTTATCTTTGATTTTTCGAATTTTAAAAGAAAACATTAAATATTTAATTAAATTCATGGCGAATTTAATTTTGCCTGTTGGATTTTATCTCTGGCCGGCGTAATTTATTTCCTTCCAACTCTTGTCTGGCAAATTCGATTTTGTCCAAGGCATTTTAAATTTCCAAGTAGTTGGAAATAAATTATTAAAATATTAAAATATTTTAATTTATTCCAACCCGTTCGTTTTGGACCCATGGCTATTTCGATTTTCCTTTTATTTTTCTCAGCTAAAAGTGTATTTTCCAATTTTATTCTCAATTTCGTCTAGCCAAGTCAAAACTTAAGCCATTCCGTCGACAAACTTTATGCCAGATCCCTATTTTTCTTTGCCATAGCCAACTTTTCCCTTGCATTGAGCCTATTTTGTTCTGCCAAAGTCAAATTTTCTCTTGCTCAGTCGAATTTTTCTAGGCAAAATCCTTGTCAGGATGTCTTCATCGGGCGAATTTCTTTGACGCTTGACAAATTCCTCTTCCTTATGGCCAAGGGCGATCCTTCCTTTCTCCTTGCCTTGTGCATTTTTCTCTGGCCAAAGTTGTCAATTTCTTAACATTTCCTCTAGACACCCATACTTAGGCAATTTTAATTTCTCTTCCACCTTTGTGCTGGGCACACTTCATTTTATTTCTTGCCATATCCCAATCTTCTTTAGCACTTGTCCTTTCAATCTTAGCACTTAGCTTCTCGAAAATGTCACGATTCCTAGCCAAAATCTCCATTTTTCATCTTTTAGCCTCTATACTTAGGCAAATATTCGAATTTTTTTCTTGGTAGGCATCAAGACTTAGCAAAAAAAATCATTATCTTCCTCTTCATGTGCTTAGGCGGACTTCCTTAGCACCTTGGACAAGTATGGCGGACTTCTTTGACATCTTGCTAACCTCTTCCAAGTGTATGGCGGACTTCATTAGCATCTTGGACAAGCATCTTGGACGTCCCTCTTTTCTAGGGCGAACTTCAAAGGATCTTAGCATTTGTCTCAACATTTTGCCTCTTGGAAATATCACAACACTTAGCCAAAATCTTGATTCCCACCTTTTTAGGCTCTTATACTTAGCAAAATTTTCGAAATTTTCCTTGGTGGGCACCAACACTTAGTAAAAATTTCGATTTTTTTTCTCTCACATGCCTAGGCGGACTTTCCAAGGCATCTTCCAAGTGAAGGCGGACTTTAGAACCCTTTGGCATCTCTCTTTAAAGTGGATGGCGGACTTTCTAGGATGCTTGGACATGCATGGGCGGACTTTGAGAGCTCTTGGCACTTCCTTCTTGATGCTAAGGCGGACTTCAAAGACTCCTTGGACATGCATGGCGGACTTTGGAGGGTCTTAGGACAAGTGCAAGGCGGACTTTCTATGTTCTTTGCCATTTTTCCTTAGTGCTGGGCGGACTTCACCAGCTTCCAGACCTTCATACCTTCTTCCTCTTGACATTTTCCTTCTTGAAAATGGCAAATTTTCCAGACTTAACAAATTTCTCATGAATTTCATTTTTTTGAGTTGATTTTCTGTGACTTTTACTCCTCAGATCTGACTGGTTTTGACTGCTTTTTCCAGAATCTGGTCTGATTTTTCATGCTTTTTGACTTGTTTTTTCAGATTTTTCAATGATTTTTCAAATTTTCTATTTGATTTTTTGAGTGATTTTTCGATTTTTTTGGACTTCTGAGTGCATTTTTGGAATTCGAGACCTTCTAAATATAGAAACTTTCTTAAAATAGAAATTTTCTAAAAATAGAAAAAGCAAACCCTAAAAAATAGGTAACCTTGTTTGGTCCAAAAATGCCGAAAATGAAAAATCGAAAAAAAAGCAAATTTCCCTAAAAAATAGGAAGTGTTAGAATTGACCAAATTCACAGGCGATCTTCGTTTCTTGGGCCTTCTGAGTGTTTCCATGACGCCTACGCACTGATTCAAGCATGAATTACTGACTTGGCTCGGGTAACTCTCGGCAAACTGACTTGAAACTCTTATCAAAGTGATCTCACGTAACCGTTGCAAGGAGACAAAACCCTAAAAACTAGCAGGCAACTGGGGGTCCCCATTGGCGATGGGGCGATGTGTGAAAAGGTCACAACAGGTTCTTAATTTGATGAGAGAGCATACGCAAGGGAAGGAGTTGGTGAGATCGGGTGCCACAAGGTTTGCAACAATTTTCCTAACTTTGCAAAGCATTTTGGATTCTTTGGGCTCTCTAAAACAAATGTTCGTGAGTCAAGCATGGAATGACTCTTCATATTCAAAGAAGCCCGAAGGAGAGAGAATTTCTGCAATAGTCTTCGACCTTTTGTTTGCACAAAAAGCTACAGAGATCGTGAAGGTAACTTCAAAACTTTGATTTTAATTTTAATCTCAAGTTGAATATAAATATATATATTTTAATTTAACTTTAAGCCTTTCAATGTAAATTTCTAACTTTGATCTTTTTGTATTTTTAATCTAGGTGTCGGAGCCCTTGGTTAGAGTCCTCCGCTTGGTAGATGGGGATGAAAACCCAATGGGATACATTTATGAGGCCATGGATAGGGCCAAGGAGGCCATCAAAAGTTATTACATGGGGGACAGCCTCAAATTTGATCCCATATGGGAGATTGTTGATAGGAGGTGGAACAATCAACTCCACCAACCCATCCATGCAGCAGGGTACTTCCTCAACCCTTCTTATCTCTTTTCAGAGAACTTCTCCGATGCTAATGGAGAGGTTATGGAGGGGCTTACAACATGCATTCAGAGGATGGAACCCGATGTTGCAGTGAGAGACCTCATTGTCAAGGAGATGGATATGTACAGGGAGGCAACTGGTAATCTCTTTTCTTCGGAGTTGGCTATTAGAGGAAGAACCACTATAGCACCAGGTATAAAATTTGGAGTCTTTAAATTTTAAGTTTATTTCACATGCATCTTAGAATTTGATAAAATGTGTTTTGACTTTTGACTTTTGAGTCTTTGACTTTGTTTTCTAACTCTTCAATTTTCTTTTCTTTTTTTGCAAATGTTTGGTGGAAAAATTGGGGTGGAAAAACCCCAAATCGACAAAAAATTGCCCTCCGCATTCTATGTCAGCCTTGTAGTGCATCCAATTGTGAGCGCAATTGGAGCTTGTTCGAGTCCATTCACACGAAGAAGAGGAACAAGTTAACACAAAAGCACCTCAATGACCTTGTCTTTGTGCAATACAACCTTCGGTTGCGCATAAAGAGAGTTGAAGAAAAATCATTGGATCCTATTGACTTAGATGAGATAGATCCTTATAGTGATTGGACAGGGCGAGAGGAGCAGTCTCCATTGTTTAGCACGGATGAGATCCTTGACTTCGAGAGACAGGCAATGGAGGATGTGGGTGCATCAGGAGTCGAAGATGTAGGGTTGGAGGACATTCCTGAGGTTGAGCATATGGATGATCTTGAAATTCAGTCAGAGCCAGCAGCAGTAGCATCGCAGCCACTGCCACCACTTCCACGCCCACGCACACGTGGCAGGACTAGAGGACGGGGACCCACCCCTTCTTCCCTAGCTGCTGCTAAACTAGGGAAGAGGAAAGCCTAGCTGCTAGCATGTTGTATTTAGTTGTTGTTTAGTTACTTAGTATTTGCTTCTAGTTCTAGTTTTACTTTTACTATTTTCATGTATTGATGTATCAAACTTTCAGGCTTTTAGCCATCGGGATTCCGCATGAGAATGCGATTTTGTAATCAATTTACATTAAAGTCAATCAAAATTAATAGAAAACACTTTTGTACTCATTTATGGATTCATTGGATTCATCTTGTCTTTGAATTTTGCAAAAAAAATGTGTTTTTAATGAAATTTAAGCAATTTTTTCATTTCCCGAGTTTTTTGCTGAGTTTTTTCCGAGTTTTTGCCGAGTTTTTAAAAACTCTCCAATTTTTCCCTTGGCGAGTTTTTCCTTGGGGCAAGTTTTCCAACTATGGTGGGTTCAACCAAGGTTCGTGCTTTCAAGGTCCAGTTTGCCCATGTAGAACCCGAGCAATGTAAAATGCCAACCCAATCTGTATAATAACATATGAAATTTCTTCCAAATTTTGAAACACAACACACAGGAAATTCGATAGCAATGACAAACAATTCGCTTCAGGATTAATGTAATGTCAGATCAATGTATAAGAATCAGAATAGCAAGATTCATGGCAATGTTAACATCAAATAACCAGATCACAATAGGCAAGGTCGGCATACAATATATGAATAGATCGAGCCTGTCAACAATAATAATGCAATTCCTCGACACATAAAGATTGGGATCAGAGAATATTTGTGAAGTGCTTGTGTTTGTTTGATGGTTTTTTAAATAGTTGACTCCGATCCATGAGAGCGGTGAGGCAATGTGCGCACGCAGAAAGTACTTAGGAATCCCGTGGGTGATGTAGAGGCATTTGCGGGCTAGTGAAATCTCGATGGTATACGGCCATCTATAATCCCCAGTCGTGAATTTCAGAATAGGCGTGACTCCTTCCAAGGTCTTCAAGCTTGGTGATGATCTCCTGCGCAGTGAAGACTAATGCCAGTTCGTGTCGCAAATGGTTCTCCGGTTGTGTGCTCGACTTGTGATGACGACAAACTCTCTAAATGCGCCGGCCAAAGCCGGAGGCTCTGCCTGGACGGCAGAGCAATATCGCCCTTCATTAATTATAACCTATCCCAAGAACTAGAGAATTGTGTGCTATCCTGTGGGTATGGATTAGAGTTTGTATCATTTGCAATCAACCACGCATCTGTAAATCGGATTAGAATTTTGACAGAGGAGAGCAAACATGAGTATTCAAGCCTACGACTATGTCCAGTACCTAATGCCACGCATGAAGGTGCTACGCACTTCACCGATGTAGGCAGGAACAGTTCCAAACTCGTGATGATCCTCCAGGAGGAAAAGATCCGCATATAAACGATTCACACAAGGCACGGCCCAAGGGGTCGGCCAAAAGAAAATTAAATTTACTAATTCAAACTAAAACTAACGCCAATCTGGAAATGTCGCCCAGAACTAATAATTATTTATTCATTTAAATAAAATTCACTAAGTGTTTAAAAACACTATTAGAGGAAGGTCGCCCTGAAGCTCAATTTGTTTTTGGGACATTCAAGCGAACCCGAGAAGAACCCAAATTGAACCCGGGCGAACCGACGTGTTTAGGCGCCCAAAAAGTGATTTTTTTTGCATATTTTTAATATTTTATGCAATTTAACTTTGACCCATGCCCAAGGAAACCCTAAAAGTGACCTCTAAAACACTTTAAACACCTAAACTACCTCATTTTTATTCATTTGTTTTGCAAACAAGCATTTTCATTCCAAGAGGCTGAGTTTTCATTTTTGCTTGTTGGATTGACAAAAGGAGTTGAAGATTGATCATTGAAGCTTCTACAAACGATTGCATTGCCATTCCTACAAATTTGCAAGTGTTCATTGGCTGCCACAAAGATTGTTGAAAGATATTTTTGCAAAGAGGTAAGTTTTTCTCTCTTTTTTTTGAGTTTTCTCATCCATTTTTTTGTTTTACAAAACAGAAACTTTGTTTTGTTTCATTTTATGATTTATCTATGGTTTTCCTTTCCATTCTTCTATGAATGTATGCAAGATTCAAAAGAGCTAGGTTTTATAAAATTATAAATCAATATTTTGTTTTCATTCAAATTTTGAATGTGTTGTTTGCAAAACAAATTGCCATAGGAATCACAATGTCAATGGGTTCTACCTCCGGCTCCATAGCTAAACCAAAGTTCAAAACAAATCCAAATTCTCCTCTATGGAAGTACGTTGAAATGATAAGATAGATTCCAGGTGGTGGCAGTTCCGTTTGGAAATGCAATGGATGTGAAGTTACATATTCTAGTTCATACCACAGGGTGAAAGCACATTTGTGTGGCATAACTGGAAAAGGCATCACACCTTGCCCTAGAAAAGAAGGTACATCTATTCCACCTGAGACAGTTGCAAAATACATTATGGAGCAAGATGCAGCAGATCAACGGGAAGCCCAAAAAGGAAATCACTCTTTGTTAAAAAAAATCAAAGGGAATGCAGCCCCCATCTAATCCTAATATTGTGGTAGAAGACCACCCATTTATGGCCACTCCGGATCCTCAAGCTCAAAGTGCGCAACCTATTGCAAACAAGAGAACAAAGCGGCCTTTGGAACTTGCATTTCAAAATGAGAGTAGAGCCCTTGCCGACCAATGTGTAGCAAGATGCATATATGCCAATGGATTAGCTTTTAATGTTGTTCGTTCTCCATATTGGAAAGAGGTGTTGAGAACGGTTAATGAAGCTCCAAAAGGGTACAAAGGCCCAGGTTATGAGAAGGTGTGTGGCACTTCATTGGAAAAGGAGGTTGAGTTGGTTGAAGATGCATTGAAGCCTATAAGAGATTCATGGGTTGAGACGGGTGTGTCCATTGTTTCGGATGGTTGGAAAGACTCAAGAAATCAGCCTTTGATCAATGTCATAGCGGTGTCCCCTAAAAGGGCAATGTTTTTGAAAGTCGTGGATTGTGAGGGGCAAGTAAAAGATGGACAATTTATTGCTAATATTCTCATTGTTGAGCAAGTGGGACCCCACAACGTTGTTCAAGTTGTAACGGACAATGCCAAGAATTGTAGAGCTGCAGGGTTTTTGGTTGAGGAAAGATATTCACATATCTTTTGGACACCTTGTGCAGTTCATTCACTCAATCTTATGCTGCAAAAGATTGGGAATAAAATTGCATGGATCAAACAATTGTACGGTGAGGCTGAGGACATTCAGATGTTTGTCACCAACCACCACTTATCTCAAGGGATCTTTAGATCATTTTCACATTTTGAAAATCAGAAAATGAATAGCTCCAATTTTGAAAATGATCTAAAGATCCCTTGAGATAAGTGGTGGTTGGTGAAAATGAATAGCTCCACTTATGAAAAATGTAAGTGAAGTAATATTTACATTTTTCATTTTCTGATTTTCAAAATTTGATTGTGCATTCTAATTTAAATTCTTCTTTAAAGTTTATTTTTTAAATTTTAATTATTTTTTTTTAATTTGCAATAGGTTGCAGAGACCCACTTTGCCTCTAACACAATCGTCTTGAGACGACTTGTGAAAGTTAGAGAGGCACTTTCTAGCATGGTGATTAGCAACAATTGGTCTATATTGAGGCAAAGCGGCACTGAAAGAGCAATAAAAATTAAGAGCATGATATTAGATGACTCATGGTGGGATCGTGTGGAGTATCTCCTTAGCTTCACCAAGCCCATTTTGAGTATGATTTGCTATACTGGCATGGACAAGCCATGCATTGGAGAGATATATGATGGTATAGACTCAATGCTTGAGAAGATCAAGTGCACCATAAATGCAAGAGAGCAAGACCCTGAAGAGACTTTCTTCAAACAAGTGCAAGCAATTGTTGAAGAAAGATGGAACAAAATGACAACTCCATTACACCTTTTTGCCTTTGCATTGACTTCAAAATACTACAGTAGTCAGCTTCTTTCAGTGCCAGGAAGGCTTCCTATGCCAGGAAGGCTTCCTCCATATAGAGATTTAGAAGTGGCTGAAGGGTACAAGGCAACATTTGTGAGACTCTTCCCTGATCAAGATTTGCGAAGTGTAATCATGAATGAGTTCACTGATTTTGTGCACTCAAATGGTCTAGATGTTGATGCTCTTCATGATAGATTCTTAAAGGATGATCATAGTTGGTGGTACTTCCATGGACAATGCTTCCAACATTTGCAGCCCCTTGCAATCAAAGTTTTATCACAAGTAAGTTTAATAAATTTTCATATTTTGGTTTTAAAAGTTTCATAATTTCATTTATAATTTATAATTTTTTAATTGTTTACTTTTTCTTCATAGGTTGCTAATTTATCTGCGTCTGAGAGGAATTGGAGCACATATTATTTCATCCACTCAGTAAAGCGCAATAAATTGCTCTCAAAAAGAGCGGAGGACTTAGTATATGTGCATTCCAACTTGTGTCTCCTTTCACACAAACAACGTGACTACAAGCAAGGGGAGACGAAGTTGTGGGATATAGGTTAGAGGATACTGACTTGGATGCTTCCACTTCCCACCATATTGCATATGAGGAGTCTGATATCCAACAGGAGCATGGGCACAATACTAGTGCTAGTGACAGTGCCATTGGCACTACTTGTGATTCATCTAGTCTTCCTACTTCATCTAATGTCAATGTTGACACTGATATGGATGATTTAGAGAATCCATTTGATGATTAAAACTTTAAAAGTGTTATAATATTGAACTTGAATTGACATTTGACAAATCACTAAATTATGAATTTATGAGTATTTTCTTTATTGCAAATTATGAGATATTTAAATATTTTGTTTATTGGCAATTATGATTATTACTTGATAAGTAGGAGGTATTATCTGCAATGTGTCAATTTATGTTATTAACATCATGATTCAACTACATAATCTTTGAATCAAACTCATTGACCTATATTTAATTAATGGTTCACACAAACCCATCTCTCATTAGAATGAATGGTCCACCTAGCACTCATTGCATCTAAGTGATGTTTATAGGGGTGAAGCATCAAGACTTCTCCGAAGATCAGTCACTAATCCCAATACTACTCTCACTCAAGAGTGCTTAATTGTAAAGTCCCTCAAGATCAAGCCCACTTAACTTGCTACCCATTTGCAAAACCTTCAACAAATGTTGTGCCTTATGGACATTCATTCTCATAAAAAATGCATGCATGCAAACCACTACTCATGAAATATGGGTCAATGAGTTCGATTCAAAGACTATGCAGTTGAATCCTAATATTAATAACATAATGATTATTAATTTTATAATTTTCAATTCTTTATATACGAACCCATACCTGTACTAAAGAAAAAAATGCTATACTAGCATACTCAAATCTCTAACCCATACCCATCCCCGTACCAGGAACAGCAACTTAGATTTCAAGGCTTTGTATCAATTAAGAGCCAATCCCTTGAAATGCAAAATTTTAATAGGAAATCTATCATTAATAGTGACTTTTAAAAGTAATGAATGATCTGCTGACCTAAGCAAAGCATGATAAGATAGTTGGCATAAATTTTCCACAGTTCATATTGTATTTGGATGATAAGGTATTCCTCTCTTGGGGTGAAGTCCGGTAGATTGCCCCCATTTCAAATTTTTCACCTAAGGAGCAGGAGAGATGGATGGGCAAATGAACTCATACGATCGCATCATTTCCATCTTTCACAAATTCCTTCGTTGTTCTTTTCATGTTTGTTGTTTGGTGATTGAGTCTGAATGTATATATCCATGGTGGCAATTAGATTTTTGGTGGGTTCCATGAAATGAAATTATTATAACTACAAGGATAATGGGACTGGAGGGAATACCTGGAGAGAGTGCACGGCAACTACGGGAATTAGCACTGAGACGCGTTACAAGTTTTGCTGAAGCGACCGCATCGTGCAGAGGGACCATCGTTTCTGCATATCTTCGTCTCTTCATGTCTTGACTACCATTATTTTCGAAAAGATTTCTCACTCGGCGTGGACGCCTCGTTGTTGAATTTGACGATGCTCTGAATGAACTAAATGCAGACCTTGCAGTCCTTGAAAATGAGAATGCCCCATGTCGAGCCGCCATTCAGAAAGCTTTTCAACCGTGTTAAAGATTTAATTTTGCAGTAGCTCAGAGTTTTGAACTGGACCACGTTTGGGGGTTTTAAAAAGACTTCCAACTAACCTTATCGTACGCCCTGGTTTTTCTTTCTAGACATTAAATTTCAAAGAGGGGAACATTTTTCTTTCATCTGGAAAAAGCCATAATCAAATTTCATTAATCAGCTGTTCCTGTCGATAGGCTTGCCAGAAGAGCCTTAATAAGCTTGGGGCTATAATGAAAAATTGTAGTAGTATATATGGGCCGGATTGTAAGCTCTGTCAAAGAAGTGGTATTAGTAAATCACGATTTAGTTTGGGTATATGATGTGTCACTGTTTAATTTTTTATATTAATGTTATTGTTGTAGATTCAAATTTAAAAATAATGTTTTTATATATATTTGAAATTTTAGATGTTTTAAATAATAAACAAAATCGTGATGTTGCAAAGGTCTTGCGAAATATTGGCAGGAGGGTTTTGTTCTTTGATCTGTAGACAAATTGAGAACAATATTGGTTCAATTAAATTGGGGTCAAGCATGGAACCATTGACAAATTTTTAAACTACTATTTATGTTGTTGCTATCTTTGCAACCAATGCCTTGACTAGTGGCTATAAACTTGGAGGGGGCGCTGCAATAAACTATGAAATAAGAAGATATACCAAACGAGATTCTAACCTTGCCCCCTCCACTATTGTGTCCCCCTCTGCTAGTGTGTTTGTTTACTCTGTTGTTGAAAATGGCCCAACATTTTGATCAGTTATTAGGATTGGTGAATCAATTAGTTTTAAAAAATACTTGCATTTCAAATATGTGTGTGGTCTTTAACAAATAGAACAAAGTACTTGTATTTCATATATATGGTTTTTAGCAAGAAGAACAAAGTACTTGCATTTCATACATATGGTCTTTAACAAGAACAAAGTATTGATTGTGGTGACAACCATTACTTATAGCAAATGCAAAAGTGTGTTATGATAAATGCATTCTCTACTATAGCAAATGCTATGATCTTCATTAGAATTGAATGTGAAGTATATAGTTAAAGTCGATGACTACACCATGCTCTCCTATGATATTTCATACTTCATGCTAGAGTGCAATGTGAAAAAAATATCTAGCTCAAACTATTTTCAAATTTTAGAATCGCTTGCAAAATCTTCAAAATTTTATTCTAAAATGGTTAAGGCATTGCAAATTTATTGTTCTATACATATTTTTCTCTTATGCATTATATTAGCTAGTAGGTCCATTGAAAATGTCAAAGTGATTCCATTAGAAAAAAGAACTATTATAAATATCTTATGGTGAGAGATTACATACACCTTCGTAGTTTATATATTCAAATTAAATAAATACATAAATATAACACAAATTAATGTAGATAAATAAAGTAAGATTCATCATATATAATACTAAACATATTATTTTGTATCCAAATAGATAAGTAATTAAAATACCTTAAATGTATTAAAGTAAATTTTTTATTTAATTGAAAGATTAATTTTGTTTCATTAGATTGATTTTAAAATTTGGTATTTGATTCAAAAATATTAATAGTATATAGAAAACTTATATATTTTTAAAAAATTTATATTAATTATTATTATATTTTTAAAAACTCTTAATTACTAATTATTATTATTTAAATTTTCTTTAAAATATTTATTAATTTTTTTGAAAATAAATGTAATGATATTTTACATATTAAAATTTAAAAATATAATTAAATAATTAAAACAAAAGTAAATGCCATCTACTTCTTCATTATTAAATTTGTATCTAGTATATTAAATTATATATTAGATGTTATATAGGGTATTTTTTAGCCTATAAGAATTGAGTAACTCCCCCCTATAAATTGTGTGCATGCCCTATAATACCATGGGGATGGGGGAGACTAGACCTCACAACTTCTTACCTGCAAGAGGATGCTTTAGCCAATTGAGCCAAGGTCCCTACCCTAGATGTTATATATGTTACATATTCTATAGTATGTATATTATTATATTATAATATGATGTTAAAGTTAATATATTGTATGTTAATTTAATATATCAATATAATATATAATCTAATCTAGATATATTAAAAATAGTTTAATAATATAATATACTAAAAAGATTCAGCAAGTTTGGCAGAGAGTTGTTGGCACATGATCTAGGAGACTGTGGGAGCTAAGTGTGAAGTGTAATTTCCTCTAGAGAAGGGAGATGTAGAGATTATTAATAGTTTAGGCCTGTATGGGTTGGAGTTTGACTCTTTTTGTGCTCAAAGAGGACATCGTGCTAAAAAGAAGGTTTAGAGAGAAGGTGGTTGGTTCCCTCCTTCAGTGGTTGTTTTAAAGATCAATACTAATGGTTCCTCGAGGGGTAATTTGGGGCTTGCTAGGATTGGTGATATTGGAAGCGATAGCTTTGGCAAGGACATTTTCTTCTTTTCCATTCATAAGAGGCAGCAATCCAACAATTTAATGGAAGGTTTGGCGATTTTGGTTGTTATTCAGAGAGCTTGTGCTCTAGGTTGGCATAAGATCATTTCTAAATCTATTTCTCAAATCATGGTTAATTTGTTGATGGAACAGAGGTTGGATGGGGTTAATTAGCAACTAACTTTGGTTTCCAGGCATATTCTATGGTCGTGCTCCATGTTGGAGTTTGTTTCCTTCACTCATATTCCTCGAGAGTGGAACAAGGTTGTTGATTGTTTGGTTAAATGGGCTTCTGAGCAAAATGGTGGTTGGAAGATTGAAGGTTGGGAGCAATTATCCTTGGATTATTCCATTGATCTAGAAAGGTTAATCAAAGAAGACATGGGCGGATGATGTTCTTACTGGATGACCATGTAAGGTACTTTGGCCTTTTGGCTTATAGTTGGTTGTGGGTTTCTTGGTTTTTTATGGGTGCATGTTTAGGCCCTGATTACTTTGCACAATTGATTTTTTGGATGCAATAAATTTTTACCCTCTTTTTCAAAAAAATATAATATACTAAAAATATATTCAATTGTATATTAGATTTTATATTATATAGTATATATTAATTTGTTTTTGATTTGGAAAAATGGGTTTTGAAGGGGCCTTGAAACCCTTTACAATGGAGAGAAGCTGCTAAAAAGACAGAAACATTAAGATCCACAACCCACAAAAATCAAAATGTTGACAAAAGATAAAACCAGAGAACCCATCAATAACCCTACAGCAAAACATCAACAACAAGGTTCAACAACCAAAAATAACAACAAAACTATAGTATTTTATCAAGAACATTGGTCGAGGCCATATTTTCAACAATGATCCCCTCGTGCATCTCGACCACACCCTTCAAATCCTTGAACGAAATGGCAAAAATTTTCTTAGTCTTGCTCCTCATTCTCAAGCACAGACCTACCTCCAAATTCTTCTCCACATCAAGGCCATCCTCAATCTTCTCCTCCAAATTCATGTGGTTAACTTCATCAATGGCCTTCTCATAATATCCTAGATCTAGAGACTTTCCAGACCACTTTATAGCTTTCTCATTTAAAATTGAGAGGCCCTTAGCACTAGATTTCAAAGACTTGTTACTAACACGAAGAACAATCTGCAAATCATCACTAATCTTACTAATTCTTTCCTCCATACTCACAAACCTCTCCTCAATAATATTTTGAACAACAATTTCCAAGGAGGTTATCTTATCCTCATGAATTTTACCAAGTCTATCAGCATCAATAGCAAGTCTATCAAGAATAACATTCATAGTATTGACCTTACCTTTAATAGACCATTCCTTTTGGCTGCCATGGACTAACGCAACACAAACGTGTTGCTAGTTTTTAAGTTGGACTTTGAGCTCCTTCACTTCCAAGAAAAGCCACTTCACAAGCGAGAGCAAATTGTGAGTTTTGTCCTCCGCCATTCTACAAAACAGGTCCATGTTAATTTCTTCCCATTTTATCGGTGGTGTAGCAAGAGAATCAATATTCTCAACAGGTTCCTCCTGAACCCCCTCTTTTCCCTCCAAATCCTCTTCAACAGGGAATCCTCAACTTCAATAACCTCCACTTTCACATGATGCTTATCAGACATGTCTGCCAAGTTAGCTAGAATTTCAAGTTGCTCCACCTTCACATCACTCCCCTTAACCTACTCAACACCAATAGGAGATTCAAATTCATCCTGGTTAGGATCATCCACCTTGGAACACACAATACCCTCATTCTCCTACTGAATATCCTCCATAGCATGCCCATTACCCTCAAGGCCATCACCCAGGACATCTTTAACATCAGGAATAGGGGATTTCTCCACAACTCTTGAATCATCCACAATTTGCTTGACAACACGCTTCTCTTTCTTGGGGCATCTTTTCTTCCCCTTCACATTCTTTTTAACTGAAGGCACCACAACTTCCTTCATTTCATTATCAGTTTCATAAACCTTAGACTAGGATTTTGTATCTTTGGAATCATCAACAAACTCACTCTCATCCTCTGACGATTCCTCATAATCAGAGTCTTCTTCCTTAGAATCCCCTTCCCACTCATTTGATGACTCACTAGTATCATAACCAGTATTTTTTCCACCCTTTTTACGAGCCAGGGTCTTGGGAGTAACCGGTAACACCTTCATCTTAATGTGATAAAAAATGAGATTCATAAGGCCTTCACGAAGAATAGCCTTCCTAGGGTTCTTCATATGATCCTCGATACTAGTTTCCACTGAAAGGAGGTAAAAAGGAAATGAAACCTAAGAGTTATGGTGGAAGTGATAGCCATAAATAATAGAATACGTACCCTCCAAAGTGAAAAATTGCATAATAGCCAGGGCAATGTCCCTCCAAAGCGGCTTAATAGATTTGTGTGCATACCCATCGCTTCCAATAAACTTAAGCTTTTGCTTCTCTGAACCTTTAAAGAAATTGGCTAAGGTTGTCTTGGCTGCAACCCTATCCTTGTAAAATTTCCTACCCTTGAAAGGAAGACCAATAACCTCAGCGATGAATTCCTCATTGATATTGAATTCCACACCCTAGTAATACAAAACCCTATTGTTCCACCCACTAACAAAATCCTTTGTCACTTCGGGGTTAGGACCATGGAGCTTCAACAAATAGGGGCGGACTCCACCCTTCTCCAGATGCTCCCAGATAGTTTTATTGCTACTATACTCTTCACAAGAGCTCGGCTCCACTCTACAACGGGCACCTCCCATGGTGACATGCAACAAACAACACTCCACCTACTTTTTGATCTTTTGCACAGGAAAAATTAGGTGAACAAACCACAAGGAAAAGCAAAAAATACCCACAAAACATGTGAGTCTTCCAAACCAAGTACTGCCATACCTTAGCTCCCAGCCCATAATCTCACGAACATCTAAAAATAAATAATTATAAGAGCATGCACTGAACTCAACATGCAAAAACCAGTCAAGGAAGAAATAAAATAACCTTTCTCCCTTCTTAACCACATCCTTGACATGACAATTGGTCATAATTGGATATGTTATGAAGATTAAATGGCAAGGAATCATAAGTATTCCAATAAATTTGAGCCATCACTCCTAAATTAGCTAACCCATCAGTCAACAAATTAGCCTCACTAAACACGCGAGTAATTCTCACCTCATCAAAAGTATTAATGATAGAGATAGAATCATGAATCAAATGGGCTATAGACCATGACGGTAGGCTACTCTTTAGAAGACACTTTATAATGTTAAGGGAATCCCCTTCTATCCATATTTTAGAAACCCCTGACTCTTTAGCCAATAAAAGGCCATGATAATATATTAATTTGTTATTATATTATTTTTAATATATTAGATATAATTTTGTAATTGTATTTAAGATATAACAAGTAAATAAATGCTTAGAATGAAGAATATATTTGTTTGACTTGTGTAAAGGAAAGATAGAATAACAATTAATTAATTGTGAGAGAAGGAAAACAACTTTGAAGAGTTCAAAAAATCCCTTCAGAAATTGTGTAAATATTATTGTTTTTTGCAAGCCCATTCATCACGAACAATGGCTTAATTTGCACCATAATGAACCATGTACAACCTTTTTTTTTGGTAATCTCATTCATCATGAATAATGGCTTAATTCATGTCATAATGAACCATGTACAACCTTATTTTCACAATTAAGTTTAACATCAAAATGCCTTAAAAAACTACGAAAAAGTTTATCCTCAAGATTCCTAAAAGTCCTCCCTTATTGCTTAATTTTTTTAGTCAATGAGAGTGAGGAAAAATAATTTTTAAATTTTGAAAAGTTAAAAATCTTGCATTTTACTTTAAGAAAAATAAAATACAATGTATCAAAAATAATAATGAATTTTGATTGACTGAAAGTAAAACATTTAATCACTAATTAAAATTTGTCCCTCTGCTATAGTTCCATGGCAGCAACCAATAAGTGTTTGATTGTTTAAACTTAATTTTTATATAAATTATATTTATTAGTTTATGTGATTATTAATGTATTTATTAGATGCAATTTATTTTACTCATTTAGTCAATTACCATATAAAATTAAAAAAAATTGAATAACAATCTTATAGTCTACAATTAGTTTTCTTAGTTAGTAATTTTGAAAATATCATTTATCTATTGGTTCATGTTGGGAACATTCATTGTATAAATGAAATTATTATTTATATTTTTTATATATTAAATTATTGTGATAAAATTTCAACTATATCAATAATGTATGTTTGATTCAAACATTAATTCAAATTTCAAATTTCAACTATGTTAATGTCTGTTTGTTACCTAAATGACATTGAACACTATTATAGTCATCATAATAGTTATTTTCAATTATGAGGTGGTGAGGTAAATTAACATGAAAATTAATGATACCTTTAACGAAATCCTCTTCTATGAAATTGTATTGTTGACTTTTAGATTATTGATTTTTTTAAAAGGCTTATACTAAATATAATCATACACTAGATATACTTAATTACATGTTTGAAAAAAATATTCACACTTATTGAAATAGTGCACTATTACCTAATATCATTGTGAAATGTAAAATATGAGTAGCAAGAATTTAAGTAATCTATGATTAATGACTTGCAATTACTATAATAGTGTTCTATGAAATCTAATAGTCACAAATATTCACTCCAACTACAATTTCAACTATCAAATCATTAGTATGAACCAAATACAATGTGGTCAAGCACATTTTTTATCCAAAATCATGTTGACATAACTTAAATTTGGAGCTATTTAATATCACAAATAGACCTATTCCAATAAATATTGTCTTGCTCAACAAAATAAAAATTGTTTCACAATCTATCTCCACTAAATACAAAATATAATCAATGCGAGAAACCAACCAAAATGTGTCTCTTGTTATATTTGTAAATGAAAACATAACATTTATATAAATTACTTAATTCTTGTATTGATTTTATGTACAAAAAAACTAAAACATATATAATAAGAGTTGTAGAGTAGAGAAGTTCCTATCAAAGTGTCCAACAATTGTTTTGTTTTTATTTGTTGTGTCTACTATGTTTGTTTTGGTTTATTCATGATCAAATATTTTCTCTATATGTGATTGGCTATATATGAAAGTTAGTTTTCTAATAAATCATAAACATAATTCTCCTAATTGTTGCTTTATAGTGTAATTGACTTTGTTAGCTACCTTTAGTTGTCCATCTTGAGATCTTGTGATCAAAACTGACAAGTACTATTTTGAGGACATAATACTATTTTGGGGACATAATGAATAAGTTTCTTAAATCATCAAAAAGAGAATAGTAGGATAGGAGCACTAACAACCCGAAAGCAAAGGTAGGATATGTATATCAACATTAGCAGTATCATTCCAACGTCTAAAGCCAATTGAAGTAGCAAAAAAATGAATGAAAGGTTTGAATTAAACTAAACACCAACAAATTTTCACATTTGGAATACAATTGTGGACAAATCATATTAAAACATAATCCAAACTTGAGAACAAAAGCCTTCTAATGAAAACATGTATAATTCTAATTTTAGATTCATGTTTAGCGAGGTGGTCTACACATAGTTTACCTCTCTATAAACATGAAGCCATTTGATATGCTAAAAATATTTGACTAGAGCTCATTCTTTGGTCAACATAGAATACCTTTTCTAGTTAAACTAATCTTCATGCCTTATGGAATCAATAACAATTTGATACAATGCAATTCTACTTCTAAATGTTCAACAAAACTCAAATACAACTCCCATGATACAATCTAAGTCCTTGTTGTCCATATATAAGGATAAATGTCAAACTATCTGCTTCACATTCCAACTATTAGCATTGGGGAAAAAACTAACACTTTCAATCAACTAGCATTACAAAGCCTTTATGGTAGATTCAGAGCATTCCTCGTATTGGAAACTGGTGGTTTTTCTCTACTATGTTTTTGGGTCATTTATGAGAGTTGTAACCACAAAAAGTGATTCCCTTGATAAATTTTCATTTTTTGATCCTCTGTGGATCACACATACACCATGAGTAGGGAGAAATTGAATGGTGGGTAACTTGTTCTATACAACAAAACAAAATGAACAAATAGAAACTATATTTTTGGTATGAGTAATCTGTTATGAACAGTAAAAAAGAATATGATCACATATAATCTATGGTTTTATGCTTAGAAAAGATAGTGGAATACAAAAAATAGAAAGCACATGGACAAAGGTATGCATGTATAACAAAGGTAGATATAGTTAAGATATAAATAAGTGAAAAAAGTTATTTAAATGGAACTAGGTATCTTCAATAGCATGGTAGCATTAACAAAATGACA
Source organism: Sequoia sempervirens (assembly GCA_007258455.2). Classification (NCBI taxonomy): domain Eukaryota; kingdom Viridiplantae; phylum Streptophyta; class Pinopsida; order Cupressales; family Cupressaceae; genus Sequoia; species Sequoia sempervirens. The sequence continues at coordinate 94,269,305 of VDFB02270651.1, read as the reverse complement.
TCATAAGTTTGAAGGATGAAGAATAGAGAACATATTGTGTTTATGTGGATAAAAATGTAATTGAGCTTTCTGAAAGTGTTGTGTAAAATAAAAGATCCAAGGTTCTACATTACAAAGTGGCCACTCTTCAATAATCTGAATAATAGAGTTGTTTATAGCCAATGTGAATGTACCATAGATTGGAATTTACGCAACATAAAAATTGTTGGTGAAATGCCTTGTTTGTAGTGTTCATATGTATTTTTTATAATTTTTGGGAAATGTTGTTCAAGGTCTCCATGTAGATAACAATCAATATTGCCTTCTTGCCTATATAATGTGCAAATTAAATTGTGACAATGAGAGAGTTGTGCGGCTCTATTACAATATGTGCAGTGGGCACAGTTTGTGTCAATAGGAGTGTCAAATAACAATGAGTGTTGACATGCACTACAACAAATCTCATAAGGAGGCAAGTGAACAATTTTTTCCTTAAGTGTGCCAATAACCTACAAATGAAATGTAGTTGTTATGCATTGTATAAAGTGGTAAAAGAATTGAATGTATTATGTAATATAAATATAAAATTAGAGTGATAAATATTTGGGTCATTTCCTAGACATTGCATTTGGCCAGCGTTTGCAAATGTGCTTTTGTGCATTCATCATTCAACTCTTGCACAAAGGTAGATTGTGTTGTACGGATGACATTTGTACCTTTTGGACCACTTCGTACAACATTTTTTAAAATAATGAGTGGTATGTCTATTGTTGAAAACATTTATTGTAAACTTGTACACATTTTCATGTTGTTGTTTGAGATAACAACCTACAAAAATAGTTATTAGTGCATAGTGAAAGTATGTTAACTAAATATGAATACAAAAATAATATGTGAATAGTTAGTAATGTACAATGGTCATGTCTTGTTATAGATTGTCATCTTTCACATGTACTTCAAGTTGAATTTTTTTGACATAGTAACTTGTGTCAATCGCTCCAAAGGAGCCAACTGAATAATTGCAGTTTGCTTCTATTGGTTGAGAAATGGTCAAGTCTGGAGTTAACTTATGTTGGTTTCAAATAGGTGGCACACTTTCAATCATACTTCTATTAGTCAACACAATGCAACTTGTGTCACCTCTTTCATACTATGTTTTATTCTTGATTGATAACTTGGTGATCTGGATGTTGGAGCCAATTGTGATACGTGGCAAGAAAGTGTCTACTAAATTGTTGCTAATGTTCATAGTGATTTTCATTTGTGCATTGGAATCCATGAGGTCCACATGTACAATTTTTTCTTTGTTTTGCACATTGGGTATAACAAGAACAATACCTTCAAACATAGATCCATTTCATTTTTTGCAAAGGTCCAATATTGTATTGGGGTGTTGAGATATTGAGGGCAAGTTGCAAAAGTAAAGTATGTAGTAAATAAGAATTTATGTTTTGAAAAAAATTTACCAAGTGGTCATTTGATTTTGCAAATCTAGGGAAACTATTGTTAAAGTATTGATGTAAGAAGAGTCATTTCTAATTTCACCATATGTAATTTATAAGTTTGATTATACACTTGCATTTTTCATTTACAAGTACATAACTTATGACACTTGAGAATCGAAGATTAAGTTTAATATGTATTTTGTTAGTTGATATGGTTGGCAATTACAAATTGCAAATGTCAGTTTTGCAAAAATAGAAACAATTCTACTAAAGTACTTTTGAAACTGGCACTAGAGAATCTATATGTTTGAGAGATTATGTATGGTGAAACTAGTCAGTTACAAATATGCAAGTTGTATTGCCTATGTACAGTGAACAAGGTATTGCATCCAGCTTGTAGCCATGATATTTTATCTTTTATGTAATCCTTCCTTGGGAAGCCAACTTTTGGGAAACCTTGAAAAAATATTTTTGAAAGTTCTAATATCTTCATAAAAAAAATTAAGCTTGTAATCCATCACACTTTAGCAAATGCAGGCCAAGATAGTTAAATATAGGAGACCACTGCAAAGAATAGCTATTGAAGGAGAGACTTGTTCTAAGTTAATCTAATGCTCATTTCAAATGACATATAATTCTTTTTCCAATCTTTCTATGTACTTTTGATATTGCAATGAAAATTCCTTTTTGTGTGATTTAGTTTAGACATTGTCATTATGAAAATATTTTATAAGTATAGAATAAGAGAACCCCTATTTAAATCACACCAATATCCAAAGAATACACTAAGTAGGGTAAACTCTAAAACTACTACTTGACTAGTGAGTTATGGTTCATAACATCATATTTATTAAAGGTCACAATTTTTTAAATTAATAAATTGATGAATAAAGTGGATTACAAGTGACCATTAATTAGGAGGTTTCAACTGGTACATGCCTCTGTTATGAATAATTGGTTTTGGTCTGAAAATTTCATTGGTGATGTTTAATAACTAAGAAAAATCATTCCATGTAGTCAATTTTTATCAGAACATCTAATTAGAATAACCAAAAAATTCATTGTCTTGGAAAGAAACGATAAGTATCTAGGTACTAAACCACTTGCATGGTTTTTCTTCTACTGTTAGATTTACTAAGAATTTTCTACGTAATGTTTGGATTATGGAAGTTAAGATTATTGTGATGAAATTTGTAGGTTTACTAGAGCAACGTTCTATCAAAGTATTAGAAGAAAAGACAAATTTCTAGCTCTACCCAATTCAGGATGTGGTCTCACCATGCATCGATAAAACAAAAAATGCAAAAAAACCTCCAAGAGGATTTCCATTCAACAATTACTCAAATAGAATGATGGCAATAAATAAAGATAAATTATTTGGGATCAATACCTTTGTTTTCTTTGACTGCTTTGTGTATTCAATTTGGAAGGGGGTGTGTTGTTTGGTTTGTTTTCCAATTATCTATGACAAAGGAAAACAAAATTGTAAGTCATAGAATTAATAAAATATGTTATAACTCTCAATTTACTTAGCATAATTGACATGTTTACCATTTTCTTATATGTTCTTGTGGAATAGTACTATCTTGCCTATTGGAATTAATGTTTTTGGGGAATTTACAAAATGTAGACAAGGAAACATATTAGCACCACATTAACGAAAGATCAAGAAGGTTTGAAATACTTTGATAACTTATGTAGTGTAGAAAAATGTAACCCTTTACATTTTCTCACTTGTTTGGCCCCTCCTTAGTTAAAATAGACTTGATAATTTGTCTTAATTTAGTGTTGTTAAATGTACCCCTTTACATTTACACACTTATTTAGGCCCTCTTAATTAATTGGGATTAATTATGTTTTAATTATCCGTTTAATTCATTTTCAAGCCTATTAAGTTACATTTTTTGAAGGGGAAACCCGATATTAATTAATGCCTAAACATAACACTTTACATTGAGCAATGTGAGTTCTAGGTATAGGGACCTGGGACCCATTTTACCATGGGTGAATGGGTCTTCCCTAGACCTTAGGACCTAATTAAGATTATGTTTTTGGTAGTGTTTTAATGATTTTAAATCCATAATTCAATGTTGGCTTGTGATATTTGAATTTCGGGAAATTAAGGATACATACCTATAAATACAAGGTCTTTTTATCAATTCAAGTCTAAGTTTCGAAAAGCAATTTCAAAAGAGCAAATTTTATGATCAAGAGCATTTAAGAGTAAATATATCAGAGATTTATTGCAGCATTCAAGATCTATTCATCATGCCAAAGTCTTCTTGCATCATGCATGTTTTTGGAGCTAACATTGTGATATAGGTTTCATGATCAATTCAAGCATTCAAAGTATCATTCCAAGCAAGATTCAAGTGTCAATATCCACATCCAATTTAGCCATTTCATGCAAGTTGGAGGTCTCCTAATATTTCCATTATCAAGATTTAGGTTGAAGAAGACTTGAAGACCTTTGAAGTTCAAGATTTACAAAGTCATCAAAGTTGCAAAAGTAGTCAAAATTATTGTCAAATCATATAATCTAACCTACATATCTAATTTTTGAATTTCTGACACTGAAACCTAGACAAATCAGAAGCTTAAGATTTGCACTAGAGGCTCCTAAAATATTTTTGAAATCCCTGTACTTGGACCCATTCGCCCATGGGCGAATGAGTCTTAGATCAACTTCTAAAAAGCAATTTTGGTGACTGGTACACATGTTTATGCCCTTCTCTGGACTACATTTTGTTTTTTGGTTTTGAAAATATTGAGTTTAATCTTCAAGTTTCAAGTGTTAGATTGTATTTTGGTGTTGATTTTCTATTTTTAGTTTTTCTCCCCAAAGTGTTGTTTGGCCTTGACCCAGCCTTCAGTCACAAAAAAAATGAAATTTTGAAGATTCTCACTTAGGGTTGATTCATCTAAGGGTTGTTAATCAATTCTAGGTGGGAATCTCAATTCCTAATGAAATAAAGGAAAATAGGTCCCTAATTGGTTCATCAATCCATTTTGGTGAACCTCAACCTATTTTTTAGTTTTTCAACTTACATAAATATAACTAATTGTCATAAAATCCCATTGATTAACAAAGAAAGAAATCAAAAGTTTCATAGGTAATACAAATACACAACTAACTTAAGTCAGCTTTAGAAAGTAATGTTATATATTGACCAAGGTGATATAGAAATGAATACAAATTGTAGAAGCATACAGTAGGAAACTAAACCAAATTTATTATAAATGAAGTAGTTGATATTGATACATTTTGTTTGATTGATTTGTGTATTTAGGCTACAAGAAGGTATGCTTTTTTGTTTGATGTTGTCCATTTGGCTATAACAAAGCAACACAAAAACTATAACTCATAGACTTAATAAAAAAAATTGTATAAGTGTCAATTTATTTAGCATAGTAGACATGTTTTATACTACAGAGAAATTTTTTCTATATGTTCTTTTTTCCATCGATGAAAACACATTGAAACTAGACTTCACAACATGGAAATATTCTTTTGCTAGCAATCAAAAATTAGTACAACTTAATGAAGCAAAGTATATGTGCAATGTGAATGAATTGGGGGGTGATATTAATAGTGCTATTATTGATGCCAACATTGATGATGACAAATATAAGGATGAAAACAATCTGCAAAAACTAAATGGCAAAGACAATGAAGAATACAACTTGCAACCAGATTTAGAGACACTAAGATATAATGTGTACATGAAAAAAAATCCAAGACCATTTGGGATAGCTACACATCCACACTTACTTGATAACACATAATATTACAATGTTCATAAAATGTTGAACAAAGAGAAACAAGCCATAGTGAAGGATATACTAATGAACAAACAATAGAAAAACCTTGAGCATTGCATTTGTTCTTAATAGGAGGTGTTGGCATAGGGAAAACCTTCACTACAAAAGCAATATATCAAAGCCTTCTTCATATATACAATAACTCAATTGATAGTGACCCAGAAAAGATAAAGGGGTTGTTACTTGCATACATAGGAAAAGAAGCTTGTAATATAGGAGGCACAATGTTGGACTTTGCACTCCTCATGCCATTTAAGAGATCTAATTCTATTCCCTTGAGCTCAAAAATATTAGATGCATTGACAAAACAATGTCAACAATTGTGTAATATCACCATAGATGAGATTTCACTACTTTGAGCAAGATTGCTACTTGCATAGATAAAAGATTGCATGAAATAATGCAAACACCTACTAAACATTTTGGTGGGCTAGACATTATTTTTTGTGGTGACTTCTGCCAAGAAAAACCTATACGTGATTGTCTAGTGTTTCAAACTCCATCGATGGATACTAAGCTAATACCATATGATTTTTGGCAACAAAACATCAAATGATACAATTTACAAACAACAATGAGACAAAAAGATCAAATCTTTATCACTATCCTTAACAAAATACATACAGGTTCCCAAACAAAGAATGACACAACATACTTGAATAACAAATGCTTACATTCTCCACCCTATAAACCCAACATTCCCATTTCTTTTTTACAAAAAAAGGATTTAAATGCACACAATCAAAAGATATTATCTTCTCTACTTGGACAACTAATTACAATCTATGCAATTGATAAACATAACAACTCTATTGACATAGAAGAATTGCACAAACATACTGCAACTCTAGCAAATCAAATAATGCTAAAAAAAGACATATTGCTCGAGATCTATGATGGAAACTATGATATATAGGATGGTCTTATCAATGGATTAGATTGAAGATTCAAAGAATATACATAAACTACCAACATAGATATCATTTGGGTTGAATTCAATGATCGTCGTATTGGAAAATATTAGGTTGCAAAATTAACACATTTTAACCAAACATATGTTGATAATGGATAGGCACCAATTCTTTGACTTGCAAGACCACTCCAAAAACTAAGTGATATATTGAAGAGTACTATTAGAAAACAATTTTTGCTGCAATTAGCATGCACTCGAATAATACATAGAGCACAAGGGCTCACTATGCATGGTCTTGCATTTGACCCTTTTAGCATGCACCAACATGGGTTACACATACATAAATCTGTCTTGAACATCAAGCATTGAAACACTATTTTTGTTAAACCCTTTAACACCAAATAACTTTAAGGTAAATGTTGGCAACACAAGGGCAGACAACCGAGAGTGGGGGGGTGAATCAGTTGTCACCAAATCTCAAACTTATTCAACTTATTTACCTTATTCTTAGATCTGAACATTAACCATGAAAGAACAAATGAACAACACGTCAAAATCACACATAACGCCAATATTTTTTACGTGGAAACCCTGTTAGGGGAAAAACCACAGTGGAGGTCAGTCCACAAGATTATACCCTGTTAAAAGTATAAGAGAATATAAATGGGGAATGCACATGCATTCAGGCACACTGCCTAGAGCTCATTGCTCGAACACAAAATAGGCTTACTACCCAAAGGAAGACACACTATCTTAGAGAAAGGTTCTGATTAAATCCATCAGACTTTGAATTGAGAAGATAGCATCTACTAATGCCTGGTTACAGTTCTAATTAAGCACATGAATACTTCTTCACTCTTCTTCACTCTTATGCTCTGCCTTCGAATGATCTAAACTTTATTCGCACATAAGACTCTTACACTTCACACATACACACATTCATACATATCCTCAAATGATAAAACAATCACTCTTATATGTCTGCAACAAGAAATTACATCACTATAAGTCGGCTCCAAAGAAATAATAAAATGAATATAAACAATCGGCCCAAATCAATAAATAATATTCATGTGAATCAACCAAGGTCGGCCACAACATAGTGAAGACCAAAAATAACATACTCAAACACGAACCACTTCAATTAATTACTCCTTGAAGATCCACAACATGCTTCAACACCTTGTCAACCAAGAACATGCAAAACATGAACATGCAAGAGAAAATCTCGGATCACGAGCACACTGATCAATGCGGACATGCAACACAAATAGAGCATGAACTAGAGACATCCGCAAGAATCATGAAACATTAGAGAAGCATATGTAGCAATTGAACTTACTAGAATCACATGATCTTCATTCAAGAACACAAACTGAAGTAACAAAAAAATTGTCATAATACAAATCTTCATAACTTGATCAAATCTTCACGCGAATCTCTGAAATTTGACGTGGATAAACTATATATACTCAACAAGAAACCCTTTAGTCCACAACCTAAAAACAACAATGATATGATCACACCGACATAAAGAACTTCACTTCACCATTGACAACCTGTAGCACTTCTTATTACAATTTTCTCAATATCCTCAACATAAACAACTTCTAATGCAACAATGCTAATAGTGTTGACATCAATGAAAACCACATATCAGAAACACACCACAACATCCAACAATCTCCCCCTTTGGCATTGATGGAAACACATGATGTGAAAAATACCATCAACACAACTACACTTGTTCCTCCTTAGGTTCTGACTCCTCTTTCCTCAACTCTTCTCCCACATGAATCTTCTCCCCCATAATTTTTTTCACATTACTCTTCTCCCCCTTTGACATCAATGGAAAATTTTCTTCTATACAAGCTCTAAACCACAAGCTCTAAGAGGGGGTGAATCAGTTGTCACTGAATTTCAAACTTATTCAACTTATTTACCTTATTCTCATATCTGAACACCTAGACTTCTAAACATCTTGTTGGATGTTGTGGTTGTGTTGCTGATATGTGGTTGTCATTGATGTCAACACTATTAGAATTGATGTATTGTAGGTTGTATATGTCGAGGATATTGAGAAAATTGTTAAAGAAAAAGTTGCAGGTTGACAGTGGAACAATGAAGGTCATGAAGGTTTCTTGCTTAGTATGTTGATGATCAGTTGTTGTGGACTAAAGGGTTTATTTCTAAGTGTATCTAGTTTATCCACCGAAAGTTTTAGAGGTTCATGTGAATATTTAATCGTGTTATGAACAGTTGCGTTCTAACAATTTTCCAGTGGCTTCGGTTAGTGTTCTTGACTGAAGTTGATGTGATTCTAGTAATTTGAGTTGTTGCAAATGCTTCTTTGATGATTCGTGATGCTTGTGGATGTTTCTAGATCATGCTCTATCTTTGTTGCACGCCTGCGTTGATCGGTGTGCTTGTGGTCGGTGATTTTTCTCTTGTGTGTTCAGGTTTTTATGTTCTTGGCCGACATGGTGGTTGTAACGTATTATGGATCCTTGGAGATTAAAATTTGAATGTTTGGTGTGCTCGAGGACATTGTTTTAAGTCTTCATTATGTTGTGGTTGATAATGTTTGATTCGCATTGAAAATTTACTTGTAGATTTGGGTCGACATTGTGTATATGTTTTATATTTTATTTTGGCCGACAAAGTTGTTGATGTAATTCCATGTTACGAATATATAAGAGTAGTTGTTTGTGTGAAGTTATGTAGTGAAGAAATTCCAGAGAAAGAGCAAGTGTGCGAATAGTGACCTAATCATTCAATTTCAAAGCAAAGTGTGAAGAAGTTTGAGTGAAGTATGAAGGAGTGTTTCTGTGCTTAATCAAAACTTTAATCAAGCTTTTGTAGAAGCTATTTTCTTAGTTCATACCATACAAATCTAATCCGAATTGGTGTAAGATAGTTTGTCTTCTTTGGGCAGTGAGCCCTCTTGTATTTGAGCAGTGAGCTCTAGGCAGTGTGCTTGAATGCATGTGCATTCCCATTATTCTTCATTATACTTTTAACAAGGTATAATATTGTGGATTGACATCCACCGTGGTTTTTCCCTTAACAAGGTTTCCACGTAAAAAATCTTGGTGTTCTCTATGTTTCTGATGTGCTGATTATTTGTGGTTTATTGTTCATTCATCAAATCTGAGATTAAGTTAAGTTAAGTTTGAAAAGTTTAAATATTTTGTGACAACTGATTCATCCCCCCTCTCAGTTTTCTATCCTTGTTTTTCCAACACATCTGACTATTCCCCCTGAGTAGAAGGCACCACAACATCAATCCGGATCAAAATATGATCATGAAATGCATGGATTGATGCAAATCAATGCTTCCTTAGTTCTTATTAGGAGGGATAATCACCCCTAACTTCCCTATGAGGTACTCAAAAGTATCCTTAGGCAACGACTTGCTAAATATGTCTGCAATCTGCTCCTTAGTAGGAACATACTCCAATCTGACTTCCTTTTCACTTACTTTCTCTCTCAAAAAGTGAAACTTGATAGATATATGCTTGGTCTTGGAATGCAGCACTAAATTCTTAGAAATGTTAATATCACTTGAGTTATCACAAAATATAGCAATAGGCTCATCATACACAAATTTGATATCCTTCAACATATGTTTCATCCATAGTACTTAAGTACAATTATTAGCAGCAACAACACATTCTGCCTCTGCAATAGATAAAGAAATAGTATTTTTCTTTTTGCTTAACCATGAAATTAACTTCTTTCCCAAGAAAAATGCTCCACCACTAGTACTTTTCTTATCATTCACATCTCTTTCCCAATCAACATCACTAAAGGCATTCAAAGTAAGATCATCATCTTTAGGATACCATAAGCCAAAATCAACTGTCCCCTTCAAGTATCTGAAAATCCTCTTCACAACAGTCACATGAGATTCTTCAAGATTAGCTTGAAATCTAACAACAATACATACAACATTCATGATATCAAGCCTAGTTTGAGTCAAATAAAGCAATCCACCATTCATTGATTTGTATCTAGTCTGATTTTCCTTTGGAGAATCATCATCAATTGTCAACTTGCATCTAATCACCATAGGTGTACCAATTGGCTTTGAATCTTCCATGCCAAATTTCTTCAACAATTATTTGACATACTTGGACTGAAATATAAAGATCCCTTTATCTAACCGAGTAATTTGTAATCCCAAGAAGAATTTAATCTCTCCAATCATTGACATCTCAAACTCATTTTGTATCTCATTAGAAAAATTCATACACAAGTTGTCGTCTCCTTCAAATATGATATCATCAACAAAAAAATCCACAATCAAATCTTTATCATCATTCTTGAAATATAGATTACTATCAACAATACCTTTTTTTAAATCTAATCTTCACCAAGTACTTATCCAATCTAGCATACCATGCTCTAGGGGCTTGTTTGAGTCCATGCAATGCTTTCTTCAATCAAAAAACCATATCTCCCTGATTAGTCAACTGGAATCCATCAGGTTGTTCAACATACACTTCTTCTTCCAATTTTCCATTTAGAAAAGTAGACTTGACATCCATTTGATAAACTTTGTAGTCTTTGTAAGTAGCATAAGCAAGAAACAATCTTATAGCTTCAATTCTAGCAACAGGGGCAAAGGTTTCTTCAAAATCAATACCTTCCATCTGTGAATATCCCTTACATACCATTATTGCTTTGTTTCTAACCACTTCACCTTGTTCATTCAATTTGTTTCTAAAGACCCATTTAGTTCCAATTACATTCTTATCCTTAGGTCTGGGAACAAGAATCCATGCATCATTCTTCTCAATTTGTTGTAGTTCCTCTTTCATTGCTTCAACCCAATGTTCATCTTTGCATACTTCATTCACATTGTTAGGCTCAGTCTTTGATATCAAACAATATTCTTCTACAATCTTTCTCCTAGTCTGGACACCTTTGTTCTTATCACCAATAATTTGATCTTTTGAATGATTCAACCTTACATACCTCAAAGTCTTCTTAGAATGTTCTTCAACTTCAAGCTCTTCTGATATCTCTTATGTTCTTCTACCAATTTCTCCTTCCTCTTGATCTTCTTGATTCAACGAAATGATTTGGACTTGACTTGAGTTCTGACCTTTGTTTGTATTGTCATTCTGATCATCAGAATCATATCCATAGGTTCTAGATAGCGTAGCTATGTCTTCATCAACCTTAACATTTGCACTTTCAACCATTTTCTTCAATCTCTTATCGTAACACTGGTAGGCCTTACTTTTAGTAGCATAACCTAGAAAGATTCCTTCATCACTCCTAGCATCAAACTTTCCTATATCTTCATCTCTTTTGATATAACACTTGCTTCGGAAGATCTTGAAATATCTAACAGTAGATTTTTTACCAGTCCATAGCTCAAAAGGAGTCTTACCAGTATCACCTTTGATTTGTACCCAGTTAACTATGTACACAGAAGTACTCACAACTTCTCTCCAGTAGATATGAGGTACATTTCCTTCCAACATCATGGTTCTAGCAACATCTAGAACTATTATGTTCTTCCTTTCCACAACTCCATTTTGTTGAGGGGTCTGTAGTGTAGATAACTGTCTCTTTATTCCATGCTCTTCACAAAAAGAATTAAACTCACCAGAAGTGAATTCACCACCTCTATTTTTTCTCAAACATTTAATCTTCAGACCTGTCTCTATCTCAACCATAGCCTTAAAGATCTTGAACTTTTCCAAAGCTTCAAATTTATCCCTTAAGAAAGTAGCCCACATCATCCTTGAATAGTCATCAATAAGCAACATGAAATAAATGTATCCTAGTAGACTTGTAGTTCTAGCAGGACCACACAAATCAGTATGCACAAGATCCAACAATCCATTTGAATTTTGGTGTTTACTTCGAAATGAAATTCTTGTTTGCTTTCCTAACTGACATTCTTTGCATATGGCATTAGTAGTTTCATCAGCTTAGGAAGATCTCTCATAGCCTTATTGGAACTTATCTTGACAATATTATCAAAGTTAACATGACACATTCTCCTATGCCACAACCAACTTTCATCAATTTGAGCAATCAAACAACTTTTACTAGCAGCACTCAGGTGGAAAATATTACCTTTTATTTTTGTACCTGATGCAATCACATTTCTAGAATTTAACCAATATTTTGCACTTACCATCCATGAACTAAAGATTGTAACCCTTATCAACCATATGTCCAACACTTAAAATATTATGCTTCAAACCTTCAACATACAATACATCATCAGTATTATTCTTACCATCAAGAGAAATGCATCCTCTTCCACAGATCACACCAGTTGTATTATCACCAAATCTCACAACACCACCATCATACTTTTCCATATTCACAAACTTACTTTTATCTCTTATCATATGATGAGAACAACCACTGTCAATTACCCATTCATCTTTCTCTTCAACTCGAGTAGCGAGGGATTTATCCACATTTGTACAACTAGCAGATTCAATAGACACAAGATTATTTTCCTTGATACCAATAAATACAAATTCATCTTCACTTGCATTTTCTTTTTCAGATTCATCATCTGTCACACCTTCATCAGCAACATAGTAACACTTCTTTTGGAATTTATGCTTCTTAAATCTTGGCTTGGAAACTCTCTCAGGACACCTTGATGTAAAATGACCTATCTTATTGCAAGAGAAACATTTAATAGGTAGCTTTCCTTTATACTTACCTTGTCTTTTGGCTTCTCTTTTCACAATCAATGCTTCAAGTTCTTCAAGCTCTCTTTCAAGTTGTCTCATTTCATCCTCATACCTGAATGTCTTTCTAGATGTACTTTCACCTGGATCATATCTATGTCTCTCTTCCAAAAGTAGTGGCCTTGAATGCAGATTCAACCTTAGGAAGTGCATCACCAAATTCACTCAACTCAAAAGCAGTAAGCTTACCAATCAACATGTCTCTGGTAGCATTAGTTACAGTTCAAAGCTCTTCAATAGCACTAGCCTTAACTTTGTAATAATCAGGTAAGGATCTAAGCACTTTAGCAAAAATTTATGATTTGTCTATCTATCCACCAACATATTTGATACCACACACAAGTTCATTTACTCTTTGCATGAAATTAGTAACATTTTCATCATCACCCATTTTCAACTTTTCATATTTCCTTTTAGACTTTGTAGATTAGCAATCCTCACATTAGCATCACCTTCATACAAGGTTTCCAAATTTTTCCAGATCTCATAAGCAATCTTCAGATACATCACATTTGTCATCTCAGTATCAGTCAAAGCACTCAACAACGCCTCCTTATCCCTGATATTATACTCAACATAAGTTCTATTTGGTGGAATAACATATGTATTACTTGTAATTCTCGAGTAGGGTTCACCAATGCATCTCAGATGGCACTCCATTTGAGTCTTCCATAAAGAATAATTTGTTCCATCAAATCTAGGACTATCCTTCTTATAAGTTTCCATCCTGGATCACCTCAAGCTGTTAAACTTCTTCCAAGGAAACACAATCTCTAATACCAATTTTTGGCAACACAAGGGTAGACAACTGAGAGTGGGGGGGTGAATCAGTTTTCACCAAATCTCAAACTTATTCAACTTATTTACCTTATTCTCAGATCTAACCATTAATCATGAAAGCACAAACACATCAGAATCACACATAACACCATAATTTTTTACGTGGAAACCTTGTTAGGGGAAAAATCACGTTGGAGGTTAGTCCACAAGATTAAACCTTGTTAAAAGTATTGTCATCACAGGGATTTGCACCCACATGCAAGGCTAAAAAGCTCTGCAATCCCGTGTAACATTGGATCAAACTCAGGTTGTGGGTGACCTATAATGAGATTGAACCTCCGGATTCTAGGCCGGCTTCCTATTTATTCTTCGGTTTAAATCAATGAAACTGGTTGGGAAAAGGGAATAAGGTATTGAAATGAATGCAAGAACTAATTTTTGTACTGACTATGCACTTAAATGACGATACTACATACAACTTGTTTCACAATTACTCTTCAATAATCCTATTCACACAACTGAATCTAAAAAGTTTAACCACATAAATAATTCATATGAAGGCTTGACTGTATTACCATCTTTGAAGGAAAATAACGTTTTTACAACTAAAATAGTAAAATAAGTTAGATGCACAACATATAACCTGTTGAAATAAAACTTGCTTGCATACAAGCACATGTGAATGAGACGGGAAAATAAAGGTTTCCTAAAAAACACGATAGATTCCTTATCAAATCATTCACACAGCATGACACCTGAGATTTTGAAGGCAAACACTTTAGCGTACTGAAAGGTAAAAGGAAAGCTCTGTAAATTAATGAAAACTTGATTAACCTGTAATAACCTGCTACTGTATTAATCTGTAAATAAAGTTGAGTTACATGATAATTCACTTTGCAGAATGCAAAGGCTGAAAAACAAGAACTAGAGGAAAAATATAAGCTTTTTCCAATATATACAATAAGAGTGCGCTCCAAAGTGCATGAAAATGAAACTGAAAGTCAATTTCAGTATACAAATGATAACTCCAAGGAAAATCCTGAGAAAAATAAAAAATCTCCAAGAGAAAAGCTCAAACTTATGCAAAAATGAGTGAACTCAGTCTCAAACTCACAGTCATAATGTGTGCAACTGAAAAGCAACTCGAACTGAACTGGAAATCTGTAAACAGTGAGTCAAGCATGCAAAAAGTCACCTCGTAAAATTCTCCCACGAGAAAACATGAAAATGCATGAAAGGAAGTCTCACAACTGATGATAACTGCAACAACAAGTGGCCAAACTGCCCCTAATCCGTGTACAACTTATGTCAAGTCATAATTTTACGCAATCTGCATGTAAATTGTCTCAAAACCCTCTAACAAGCTCCTCTTATCATATGTTTTAAATATTAAAGTAACAACAATATTACTTTAAATATTTAATAAAACATCAAATACTTCTCAAATTCATGCAAGGTATAATATCTTCAAAATCAAAGTATACTTTTGAAGTCAATCCTCAAAAATCACAGGCCCCTTATTACTCCCCTCCATGCATATATTTCAAAATGCATTCACCCCTATAGATAAATTAGCCGACCATAAAGACATGTAACAATTATAAATCTCATGATGGGCCGACCACATCATTGCTAGGAATTTTGACTTCAAGTTATGACCACGGGAGTAATAACAACATGATTGTTTTCTCAAAAGATAATAAAAGAGAACCCATCGAACCCATGCAAAAGAGGGAAGATGAAGAACCATAAAATCATTGTTATTTGACACTAGACTTTTGGAGAAGCTTCAGGAAGAAGCTGGCCACCATACTACTGGGGTTTGAAGCCTGTAATCACCATCAAATGGCTCGAATCTGCACCTTTTTTTTAGCTGGAATTCTTGATATTGCTGGTAAGTTTGGAGTTTGTTGTTTAGCAGCTTCAAAAAAATGTTTTCCTTTATCTTTTTGGAAGAACTTACAGGCCATCATGGCCGTAGTATTATCATCTCTCTAATATATTCTTTTACTTTATGAGCTGCCATGCTCGGGTTTGGCCATGACCTTCCCGTTGCTTCTGAAAGAATTTCTAGAAGATTTTTCTACAGTCACAAGCTGGGACTACATGGTAAGTTTTATGTATCTCTTTTCCTGAGAAGTTTGCTTCATTTCTATAGGAACATGAAATCCCATCTACATTTTTTTTTATATACTTTACCTCAGAAACAATAAGAAGCTTAAAAACATTTTTTTCCATATTGTATCGATGTTTCATTACTCAGGCACTGAAATTGAAGAAATCTCTGAAGTTTATATGAGTGTTTGAGAAGTGGGCTTTATGTTTCTATTGCTTTCCAAAGAAAACATGGATACTTTCTTTTCTTTCTTGTCCATTTCCAGAGATAAAAAGAACTAAATCTATTTTTTGGTATTCTGAATCTTTCTTATCACCATCTTGAGGCCCTTCTGTACTCTTACCAGCCGCGACATACACAACATTCTGGGTATTTTTTATCTTTGTATTTCTTCTTTTTGAAAACGAAACCAAAGCTCAAAACCGTGCCCCATTTCAATAAGTATTTTCATTTTGAAAATAAAAAACATAATGGGGTTTTTGCATTTGCTAAAGAAAACATCTCTACATTTTCTTTTGTACTCTAAATGTGGCTTTAACAATCTCTAACTGGGTATTTGTGATTCATTGCATTTTGTATTTTTATAGGAAAACCCTCACATGGGTAAACTGTGATGACAATAAATTTGAATGTTTTCACTAAAACCCCATTTTTGAGCAGAGACCATTGTATGAATGTTGTAACAACTTTGCATTTGTGAATCACAATTAGCACTTGAGACCGCCATGGTTGTCTCTCCATCTCTTACTGCACCATATAGGTGTTTATCAGGACACCCTACACTTAATAAACCTATTGCATGATCTGAATGCTATACACGATTTCAAAGTTATTATTTCTGAGATGAATTTGCATTTAGACAACACTTTACTGTTCTATCTCCATATTCTCATGTCACTGGGCATTAACAGGTTTTTCAAAATATTTTTTCTTCCTTCAAGCTCTGTTTAGATCACAATCATTCATGTCAGTAAGAATATTTTAAATGGGTTTTAAGGCTGTCCTTTCCAACTTTGTGCATGAATTCCAAAAAAAATGCTGTCATTCTCAATTCATCATGTGAACAACTAATGTCTTTCAAGTATGGGCATGAGTACTGTGTATGCATGATCAAAAGTAAAAGATGACTGAAACATCTATGTTGTTTATTCATTTGACCAATGACTATAACATGCTCATAACTAGATCCCTGGACAAATGATTAAAAGTGTCGACATGTTGCTATTATTTGGCACTTTGAAAATATGTATGCCTATTTACTTTTACTAGTTTTGTAGCAGCAGTCTCATCCATGATTGTTCTTTGATATGAAGCCCTCATGTATGAATGTTGTTTTGTGCTTTGTAGTTGTAAGAAACAAATTAATTGTTTGAGTGCTTCGTTTTCCCTTCGGTATAAAGGGGCTCAATACCTTATTGAAATGAAAAAGTGAATGCAAGAAAGAGTTGAAACAAAGCTAACACATGCAGTTAATTATGCTCCTTCAAACATTTTCTGATTGTTTCTTTGAATGATGAGCGAAAGGATGATCTACTTAATCTGTTTTTATGAATTTCTTTATTACAACAATCCTTGTTTGATGACTGCTATGACTCTTATATATGAAATGTTGAATAAGAGAGTACCTTTTTGATATGTCGGGCTCAACCCTTGTGGGAGCTCATTTTTCTCCACATATCTAATGAAAATAATCACAAACATAATGAACCTATTCCTGCACATTGAAACAAACAAGTTAGCAAAACAAAATGAAGCTGAAAGCTTCCATTGAATTCTGTTTTCTTTTGAAGAATGAAATCATCTGATGGATGCTTGATCGAATGTATATTACATTCCTATTGGTAACGTAGAAATGAATTAGAATGTAATTTATCATTGCTTATAGTAAATCTCTAACATCGTTCTTTTTACAATCTTGCAGGTTTATGGAGCGCAGAATCAAGATTGTTGTAGCTTGGAGACGCAACAACTGAAGACATCGAGCAAAAGTGGTTCATCATCACAAGCAATGATGAATTGCTTCACTCCTTTATGTTTACATTATCTTCAGTAGTGTAGTATTCCATCCCATGTTGTATTCATTATTTGATTAAGACAATCAAATCTAGTTACTCCCGCGGCTTGTGCGGGATTTCAGTTTTTTCAAAATGAATAAAAAGCATTATGATGCAAATGTCCAATTTTTTGTTTCAAATACTTGCATAATAAAACTGTAACCAAAATGTAATCTGATCTTTATGATGAACAATGAATACTTAGCAGAAAAATTTGAAAATTTATGTACCAATCAATGATGAATTCAATTCAGCTCTACCTGTTTGAGCTTGTAGTGAAAAATTGGTAACAAATTGGCGACTTATGCGGAGTGTTTGCCTACTAAACACAATAAACCAGTACATAACTTATCCATTGGGCATGGAGTCCATTTTTTGCTCTGTTTTATCTCAGAAAACTGTAACTCAGATTCAAAACACACAAACTAAAAGAAACTACTGCAACTCTGTTGAAGACAGAGTTTTGAAAACCAGGTGTAGCAACTGCACTTTATTGAAAACACAACAAAATTGAAATGAAACGTGCCAATAGGAACTTATTGAAGCATAACTGAAACTAAAATCTATTCTACTATGTACAACTAAAAGCTTGATGCTTAATAACATTGTTTCAAGTGAATCCCGTTGACAGGGATTGGCAGTACTTCACCATCCAACTTTGAAAGTTGAAATGCATTGTGTTCCTTCTTTTCTGTAATAATGTATGGGCCATACCACATGGTGTCAAACTTTGTATGTTTACCAGGCCTGCTTTTGAGCTTATTCCACTTGAAAACTCAAACACCTTCATTGAAGATCCTTGTTGTTGCTTTCTTATTGAATTTCCTCTTCATTTGAGAATGATGAATTTGAAGCTTTTTGTAGGCTTCCTTTTTGGTTTCTTCCAACTCTATTAATTGAGCAAGCCTGACTTGCATTTGCTGCTTCTCAAGTAACTCAAGCTCTTTTATATAACTCAAAGTTGGCAATTCAATTGAGATAGGCAATTTGGCTTCTTTGCCATAAACCAAAATATATGGTGAAAATCCTGTTGATCATTTTGGTGTAACTTTATTAGCCCACATGGCTAACTTGAGTTTGTCATGCCATGACCTCTGATTATCTTCAATAATCTTCTGTATGATCTTAATCAGATTCTTATTTGTTGATTCAACCTGTCCATTACCCTGGGGGTAATAATTGGATGAAGTATTCAGATAAATATTATGTTTTACTAACCAATCTGAAACTCTTAAACCAACAAAGGCCAAAGAATTATCAGAAATAATTGAATCAGGTGTACCAAACCTAGAAACTATGTCTTGATAGAAGTTTAAAACTGATGTTTCATTTGCATCTCTTAATGTGATTGCTTCAGTCCACTTCGTAAAGTAGTATGTGGGAGTTAAAATCCATTTGTGCCCAACACTCGAGGGTGGATTGATTGGACTGATAAAATCGAGTCCCCACTTTCCAAATGTCTGGTCAACTTGAATTGGATTCAGGGGCAGGGTTACTAACTTTTGTTTTCCTGCAAAAAGTGAACATTTACTGCATTTTCTAACATAAGCATGAGCATTTTTGAAAAGATCTTGCCAACAATATCCATATCTCATTATTTTTAGAGTTGTAGTACGTGGTGCAAAATGACCTCCAGCAGGTCCATCATGGAATTCCTCAAGAATTCTTTCAATTTGATTTGGGTAAACATATATGAGGAATACTCCATTGAAATCCTTCTTATAAAGAACACCATCAATTTCTACATATGGAATTGCTTGCAATCTGTAATATCTTCGTTTAGACTTGTCTAAACCTTCTGGACAATCTCTAGTATGTAAGTAATGGATCATTTGATTAATCCAATCAACTGAATGGGCTGTAACAACAGGTTCTTCTTCATTATTAAGGACTGTAGCAACCTTTTCACTGCTACTTTCTTCATTTTATGCAAGTTGTTCGCATAGGCCTTTGCCTCTAACAAGCTTGGTAATAGTTATGCTGATGTCATACTCCATGACTTTGGTTATCCAACCTACTCTCTTGTCATTAATGTCCTTATTCAGCAAAAACTCCTTGACTGTTGGGTGAGCTACCAACAAATGTATCTTATTATTAGACAACATATGTCTGAACTTTTTCAGACTTCTCACTACATCAAGTACATGCTTTTCAATGAATGAATACCTGGTTTCATAATAATGTAAAACTTGACTAAAGAAAGCTATAGGCTACTCCATACCTTCACTATTTTGCTGACAGAGCATTGCGGAGATAGTATCCACTCCTTCGAATGCATACAATATGAAATCTTTATCAAAATCTGGATTAATAAGAGTATGGGCTGCTGCAAGTGCCTCTTTAATATGCTCAAAATTGTTCTTTCCTTCTTTTGTCTAGCTGAATTGAATGTTTTTCTTCAGCATGGCTGTCAATGGCTACAATAAAGCTGCAACATTGGGAATAAATCTCCTCACAAAGTTTATTTTGCCTAGAAAGCTCTGCATACCCTTTTTGTGAGCGGGCAGCGGTAAAGCCAATATGGCTGCAATCCTCTCTAGATCTATAGAAATACCATCTTTAGAAATAATGTAGCCTAGAATTTTACCTTCGTGAACAACAAAGATACTCTTTTTTGGATTTAAAGAAATTCCATATTCTTTGCATCTTTCAAAAATCTGTCTAAGATGCACAAAGTGATCATCAACATTTCGTGAGAAAACAGTGATGTCATCTAGGTAAACAAGTAAAAAATTGTTTATTAAACCTTGGAGAGCCATATCCATCGCTCTCTAAAAGGTGGCTCTTGTGTTTGACAATCCAAATGACATCTTTCTGTAAGCCATAGTACCCCACTTGGTGGTGAAGGTTGTCTTGTACTGGTCTTCCTCCTTAACCAAGATTTGGTTATAACCTGAGTATCCATCCAACAATGAGAACCTTTCTGATCCTGAAACAACTTGCAATATTTTCTCCATTGAAGGTAGTAGGTAGTGATCTTTGAGTGAAGCTCTGTTTAGATCACGAAAATTAATGCACAACCTTATCTCTTCACTCTTCTTTCTGACAAGCACTAAATTTGATACCCAAGAAGTGTGTTTTATTGGAAATATTATAATACCTTCGATCAACTTGTTTAATTCTATTTTCATCAGATGTTCTAACTTTGGATTCAAGGGCCTTTGCTTCTGTCTTACCGGTTTTGCGTTGGGTTCAAGCTCAATTGTATGTTGAACCAACTTAGGATTAAAACCCTTCAAATCTCCATACTGCCAGGTGAATATGTCACTGAATTCTTGGCAAAGCAAGATAAAGGCTTGTTGTTATTCCTTTGTACAGACTTTTCCAAGCTTAAGGAGCTTGTCTTTGAATATCTCTATTGATTCATAATGCTCCCGCTTCACTATGATGCTTGATTTATCTCTTCTAACCTGATCATCAGTGTTGAAGATGGATTCAAGGGTCACCAAACCCTTTGGCAGCTTATTAGACTTTAATTGCATGATTTGATCACCATATTGCTGATCAAATTTTCACTAGTTTCTAGCAGAAAACTTTTGCTTCTTCCATCAGAAAATGAATTATCTATTCATCACTTTCAAAAATCTGCCAACTTATGTTATTATCAGGTACCGAAGGTCTAACAACTACCTTCACATATTGTTGTACCTCCACGTTGTGAATTTCAGTCAGAATGTCAAATTGTGACCCTAGAGTAGCAAGTTTATCAACTTGCTTATTCTGAATTCTTGGTACTGATTGCAGATTAAATGTGTCAAACTCCTCAATTTAGTCCCAAACACGATGCTTATACAATTTCAGCAAATCATTCTTTGTTAAATTCATATTTCTAACTTGATTTTCTATCAATTCTGAATCACCATACACCTGTAAGCACTTAATCTTTCTTTTTTCTGGCCCATTCTAAGCCATGTATTAGTGCTTCATACTCAACAACATTATTATAACAACTGAAAGCAAATCTAAAAGTTGAATAATATTTGTCTCCTTTAGGCCAAATTAAAACAACTCCTCCACCAACACCAATTTTACTTCTAGATCCATCAAAATACAACTTCCAAAGCTAATCAATCTGTTGAACTTATTGTTTTTCCTCCTTGACCAGATTTGGAATAGTTACATCGGGCTCCTAAATCATATAAATGCCCAAACCTACTTCGTCTATGAGATTGAACAGATCAACCTCATGATTCTTAGCTGCCCACTCATCTAGATTTATGTCAGGTATGCCTTCTATAGGTACAGTGGGGTCAAGGGTCATGAATTGATCCTCCTGATCATGGAAAGCTAGGTTTGCATTTATGGGATTTGGAACATAAGGCTCAATATGGCCTTTAGCTTGTAATTTTGATTTAATCGTGACTCTAGTACCATATCTAGTTCTGAAAAACATGTGTGACCAGTCTGATGACAGATAACCACCTAATTTTGCAGTGAAATCTCTAGATAAGCAAATGGAAAAATAAGGTGGGAGATCAATGATATATATGTCCTTTGAAATTTGAAAGTTGGGATAGGCATGCAATGTAAGAGGAAATTTTTTAATAACTCCTACAGACTTTACAGTTGTACCATCCAACTGAACTACCCCTTTTGACAATGGTTCATACTCAAGTCCTAACTTATCTACCAACTGTTTAGGCATAATTGAGCTACTTGCTCCACTATCGATCATGTAGTTATGCATTATGTTATCACCAATTATCAATCTGACATAAAAAGGTGGTGGCTTTACCTCTTTAGCTGGCTGCTCCTGCTTTTGATCTGAACTGTTTGCAAGAACTCTTGGTTGTTCTTTACTTGTTTCATCAGAAATTGATATCTTAGCCAGAGCCTCCTGCAAACTTTCTTTTTGCCCAGGTAGACGTAATGCATCCAACATGGTAAAGCTAACAGTTGCCTTTTCAATATGTTCAACAATATTGAAAGAAGAACCACTAACCTTTGGATGTATTTTTTGAGCAGCGACATCTGTTTGTGTTGCTTGAGGCTGGAACTAAACTTTAGGCTACTCCTTTGATGGTCCAACCTACTGTCTTGGTAAAATCTAAACATTCTGAGCTGGAGGAGGCTGAACCTACCCCTGTTGGGCTGTAAAATCTTGAGTTTTTTGCTGAACAGTAGGTTGTTTGTCTTTTTTTTCATGATGTTTATCAGGAACAACTTTTTGTCTTAGATCAAATGCTCTTTTCTTGGCCCTTGTATTAGTTGCAATAGAAGTGGTTGACTGATTTGACTTTACACATGATTAATCCCGCAAAATTCACTTCCTTTCCAGTTCATCATGGCAACATCAAGGTCACTCTGTTGCGTTTGATCATCTTGCTGATTATTGTCCTCCTTAGTTATCTTTTCAGAAGCAGCATAACTACTTTGCACCATAAGAGCTTGATTAATCACCTCGTTCATGCAAGTAGCCTGATTATGAGGCTGATTGTAGGGATACCACGACACATAATCCTATGCTAAATTGTTTTGTATTGGCATCAACTCTTTTGAGGAGCTAGAAACAACTAGATTAAATGGTTGATTAGGCCTAAAGTTGAAATTCCTTCTCTATCCCTGGTAATCAGCTTGATAAGCAGGTTTGTTTGCTTCAAATGATGACTGATTAGGTTTGAAATTCTAAATTTGCTAGTTTTTAAGGCTTACTAAGTTGTTACTCACAGTTTTTAGTAACTTGGCCATTTGCTGTTGGTCATTTATTAGCTACTATTGAGTATCTTTAAGTCCTTGCAAGTCAAAATTTGCTGGAACAACATTATTTTGTGTTGTTGTTTGGAAACCTAAGGCTGGAATAACAGGTATAGTGGCTAAAGGAGGTACTTGAATGGGCATAAATGGTTGTACCTCTGGGAAAATTGGCATAGGGGGTCTTGGGGAAATTTTACCAGCTTGTATAAGGTTGTTTTCAGCTCTAATAGCAATGTCATATGCTGCTAGTAATGTTAACCCACCCATTGGTTGTATCATTAAGGCAATATCACTATTAAAAGATCTAAGGTAATACAAAAAAGTGTGGTCAGGAGTTGGCCTTACCGTTACTGGAATTCGATCCCATGTCCTTTGAAATTTGAAGTTAAAGTCCATCATTTGTTCTTGTGGTGCTCTCTTTATAGTCGTCATCTGTTCGACTAGAGATAGATGATCAAACTTGTCAAAAAATTGTTTGGTTAGATTATATCCTAAATCATCCCATGTCGCGATGGTATTGAATGGTAAGCCATGAAACCACTGAAGTGCTTTCCCCTTGAATATGTTGCTAAAAACCTCAAAGCTACATTCTCTTGAATCACACGATGAACTCCACATAGTGAAGCTACGTCTCTAATATGGTCAATGGGCATAGTTTGATCTTCACCAGTAAAAAAGGGTAGACTTTTGAGTGTTGCAACTGGTATATCATCGTGTTGAGCCAAATCCAATGGACTGCCCCCATTAAATGGAACAAAAGCATGTGCTCTGGCCATCAGAGCTGTTGGTATTCTGAGATTTACAACTTGTACGATCGATACAGGTGAAACCAGTACTCTATAACTTGGCGAAGCTGAAAATGGAATTGGTTGCCTTGCTAACGAACTACCTCTTCTTCTTGATGTGTAAACTAATCGTTCTGCTCTTAGTACTGGAGAAACTGATTGCTTTCTTGAAGGCTTACCAGGTGTTCACTTGGTTGTCCTTCCTCTTCTCTTTGGCGAAGACAGCTGTAAATATTCAAACGGTGAAGAACTTCTTGTCTAAATATTTCTCATAAGCTATTTGCACTCGATCTGCTAGAAACTGAGAACGAAGTCACAGGGTATATGAAAATAATCCTCTGAAAGGATGAAATACTATTGTATATACCAAAACAATAGCTTGAACTGTAAAATTCTTTCTTTGAAAATTGATTTAGAGTCCCACCGGGTGTGCCAAAAACTGTTATCATAGGGATTTGCACCCGCATGCAAGGCTAAAAAGCTCTACAATCTCATGTAACATTGGATCAAACTTAGGTTGTGGGTGACCTATAATGAGATTGAACCCCTGGATTCTAGGCCGACTTCCTATTTATTCTTCGGTTTAAATCAATGAAACTGGTTGGGAAAAGATTAAAAGGTACTAAAATGAATGAAAGAACTAATTTTTGTACTGACTATGCACTTAAATGACGATACTGCATGCAACTTGTTTCACAATTACTCTTCAATAATCCTATTCACACAACTGAATCTAAAAAGTTTAACCACATAAATAATTCATATGAAGGCTTGACTGTATTACCATCTTTGAAGGAAAAGAACGTTTTTACAACTAAAATAGTAAAATAAGTTAGATGCACAACATATAACCTATGGAACTAAAACTTTCTTGCATACAAGCACATGTGAATGAGACGGGAAAATAAAGGTTTCCTAAAAAACACAATAGGTTTCTTATCAAATCATTCACATAGCATGACACCTGAGATTTTGAAGGAAAACACTTTAGTGTATTGAAAAGTAAAAGGAAAGCTCTGTAAATTAATGAAAAATTGATTAACCTGTAATAACTTGCTACTGTATTAATCTGTAAATAAAGTTGAGTTACATGATAATTCACTTTGCAGAATGCAAAGGCTGAAAAACAAGAACTAGAGGAAAAAGATAAGCTTTTTCCAATATATACAATAAGAGTGCACTCCAAAGTGCATGAAAATGAAACTGAAAGTCAATTTCAGTATACAAATGATAACTCCAAGGAAAATCCTGAGAAAAATAAAAAATCTCCAAGAGAAAAGCTCAAACTTATGCAAAAATGAGTGAACTCAGTCTCAAACTCGCAGTCATAATATGTGCAACTGAAAAGCAACTCGAATTGAACTGAAAATCTGTAAACTGTGAGTCAAGCATGCAAAAAGTCACCTCGTAAAAGTATCCCATGAGAAAACATGAAAATGCATGAAAGGAAGTCTCACAACTGATGATAACTGTAACAACAAGTGGCCAAACTGCCCCTGATCCGTGTACAACTTATGTCAAGTCATAATTTTACGCAATCTGCATGTAAACTGTCTCAAAACCCTCTAACAAGCTCCTCTTATCATATGTTTTAAATATTAAAGTAACAACAATATTGCCTTAAATATTTAATTAAACATAAAATACTTCTCAAATTCATGCAAGGTATAATATCTTCAAAATCAAAGTATACTGTTGAAGTCAATCCTCAAAAATCACAGGCCCCTTATTACTCCCCTCCATGCATATATTTCAAAATGCATTCACCCCTATAGATAGATTGGCCGACCATAAAGACATGTAACAATTATAAATCTCATGATGGGCCGACCACATCATTGCTAGGAATTTTGACTTCAAGTTATGACCACGAGAGTAATAACAACATGATTGTTTTCTCAAAAGATAATAAAAGAGAACCCATCGAACCCATGCAAAAAAGGGAAGATGAGGAACCCTAAAATCATTGTTATTCGACACTAGAATTTTGGAGAAGCTTCAGGAAGAAGCTGGCCGCCATACTACTGGGGTTTGAAGCTTGTAATCACCATCAAATGGCTCGAATATGCACCTTATTTTTAGCTGGAATTCTTGATATTGCTGGTAAGTTTGGAGTTTGTAGTTTAGCAGCTTCAAAAAAATGTTTTTCTTTTTTCTTTTTGGAAGAACTGACAAGCCATCATGGCTATAGTATTATCATCTCTCTGATATCTTCTTTTACTTTATAAGCCACCATGCTCGGGTTTGGCCATGACCTTCCTGTTGCTTCTGAAAGAATTTCTAGAATATTTTTCTACAGTCACAAGCTGGGACTGCATGGTAAGTTTTATGTATCTCTTTTCCTGAGAAGTTTTCTTCATTTCTATAGGAACATGAAATCCCATCTACATTTTTTTTTTATATACTTTACCTCAAAAACAATAAGAAGCTTAAAAACATTTTTCTCCATATTGTATCGATGTTTCATTACTCAGGCACTGAAATTGAAGAAATCTCTGAAGTTTATATGAGTGTTTGAGAAGTGGGCTTTATGTTTCTATTGCTTTCCAAAGAAAACGTGGATACTTTCTTTTCTTTCTTGTCCATTTCCAGAGATAAAAAGAACTAAATCTATTTTTTGGTATTCTGAATCTTTCTTATCACCATCTTGAGGCCCTTCTATACTCTTACCAGTCGCGACATACACAACATTCTGGGTATTTTTATCTTTGTATTTCTTCTTTTTGAAAATGAAACCAAAGCTCAAAACTATGCCCCATTTCAATAAGTATTTTCATTTTGAAAACAAAAACCAGAATGGGGTTTCTGCATTTGTTGAAGAAAACATCTCTACATTTTCTTTTGTACTCTAAATGTGGCTTTAACAATCTCTAATTGGGTATTTGTGATTCATTGCATTTTGTATTTTTAGAGGAAAACCCTCACATGGGTAAACTGTGATGACAATAAATTTGAATGTTTTCACTAAAACCCAATTTTTGAGTAGAGACCATTATATGAATGCTGTAACAGTTTTGCATTTATGAATCACAATTAGCACTTGAGACCGCCATGGTTGTCTCTCCATCTCTTACTGCACAGTATAGGTGTTTATCAGGACACCCTACACTTAATAAACCTGTCGCATGATCTGAATGCTATACACAGTTTCAAAGTTATTATGTCTTAGATGAATTTGCATTTAGACAACACTTTACTGTTCTATCTCCATATTCTCATGTCACTGGGCATTAACAAGTTTTGCAAAATATTTTTCCTTCCTTCAAGCTTTGTTTAGATCACAATCATTCATGTCAGTAAGAATATTTCAAATGGATTTTAAGGCTGTCCTTTCCAACTTTGTGCATGAATTCCAAAAAAAATGCTATCATTCTCAATTCATCATGTGAACAACTGATGTCTTTCAAGTCTGGGCATGAGTACTGTGTATGCATGATCAAAAGTAAAAGATGACTGAAACATCTATGTTGCTTATTCATTTGACCAATGACTATAACATGCTCATAACTAGGTCCTTTGACAAATGATTAAAAGTGTCGACGTGTTGCTATCATTTGGCACTTTGAAAATATGTATGCTTATTTACTTTTACTAGTTTTGTAGCAGTAGTCTCATCCATGACTGTTCTTTGATATGAAGCCCTCATGTATAAATGTTGTTTTGTGCTTTGTAGTTGTAAGAAACAAATTAATTGTTTGAGTGCTTCATTTTCCCTTCAGTATAAAGGGGCTCAATACCTTATTGAAATGAAAAAGTGAATGCAAGGAAGAGCTGAAACAAAGCTAACACATGTAGTTAATTATGCTCCTTCAAACATTTTTTTATTTTTTCTTTGAATGATGAGCGAAAGGACGATATGCTCAATCTATTTTTAGGAATTTCTTTATTACAACAATCCTTGTTTGATGATTGCTATGACTCTTATATATGAAATGTTGAAGAAGAGAGTACCTTTCTGATATGTCAGACTCAACTCTTGTGGGAGCCCGTTTTTCTCCACATATCTGATGAAAATAATCATGAACATAATGAACTTGTTCCTGCACATTGAAACAAACAAGTTAGCAAAACAAAATGAAGCTGACAACTTCCATTGAATTCTATTTTCTTTTCAACAGTGAAATCATTTGATGGATGCCTGATCAAATATATATTACATTCCTGTTGGTAACGTAGACATGAAGTAGAATATAATTTATCATTTCTTAGAGTAAATCTCTAACATCATTCTTTTTACAATCTTGAAGGTTCAGGGAGCATAGAATCGAGATTGCTGCAGCTTGGAGACGGAACAACTGAAGACATCGAGCAAAAGTGGTTCATCATCACAGGAAATGATGAATTGATTCCCTCCTTTATGTTTACGTTATCTTCAGTAATGTAGTATTCCATCCCATCTTGTATTCATTATTTGATTAAGACAATCAAATCCAGTTACTCCTGCGGCTTGTGCGGGATTTCAGTTTTTTCAAAATGAATAAAAAGCATTATTATACAAATGTCCAATTTTTTTTTTTCAAATACTTGGATAATAAAACTATAACCAAAATGTAATATGATCTTTATGATGAACAATGAATACTTAGCAGCAAAATTTGAAAATTTATATACCTATCAATGATGAATTCAATTCAACTCTACCTGTTTGAGCTCGTAGTGAAAAATGGGTAATAAGTATAAGAGAATATAAATGGGGAATGCACATGCATTCAAGAACACTGCCTAGAGCTCACTACTCAAATAAAAAATAGGCTTACTACCATAAGGAAGACACTTTGTCTTAAAAAAAGGTTCTGATTAAATCCATCAGACTTTGAACTGATAAGATAACATCTACTAATGCTTGGTTACAGTTCTGATTAAGCACATGAATACTTCTTCACTCTTCTGCTCTACCTTCGAATGATTTGAACTTTATTCACACACAAGAATCTTGCACTAGGCACACACACATTCATACATATCCTCAAATTATAAAACAATCTCTCTCTTATAGCCACAACAAGAAATTACATCGCTATAAGTCGGCTCCAAATAAATAATAAAATGAATATAAATAGTTGGCCCAAATCAATAAATATTATTCATGAGAATCAACCAAGGTCGGCCACACCACAGTGAAGACCAAAAATAACATCCTCAAACACGAACCACTTCAATTAATTACTCCTCAAACATCCACAACATGCTTCGACACCTTGTCGGCCAAGAACATGAAAAACATGAACACACAAGAGAAAATCTCAGATCACGAGCAAAACGATCGATGTAGATGTGCAACATAGATAGAGAATGAACTAGAGATATCCACAAGCATCATGAAACATCAAAGAAGCATCTACAACAACTAAACTTACTGGAATCACATGATCTTCATTCAGGAACACAAACTGAAGTAACAGAAAAACTGTCATAATACAAATCTTCATAACTTGAACAAATTTTGATGCGGATCTCTAAAACTTGACGTGGATAAAATAGATATACTCAACAAGAAACCCTTTATTCCACAACCTCATAACAACAACGATATAATCACACTAACATAAAGAACTTCACTTCACCACTGACAACTTGTAGCACTTCTTATACAATTTTCTCAATATCCTTGACATAAAAAACTTCTAATGCAACAATGCTAATAGTGTTGACATCAATGACAACCACATATCAATAACACACCACAACATCCAATAGTAAAACCAACAATCATACGAGAAATGACATGACTTGAAACGACTGCTAGTTAGACTCTTCAAAATGACATTCATTGTAAAGAACACACATCATGCATTACCATATCTATATTATATACTCGCCATTTCCAACCCCATACTTAATATTGTAATATATTATATGTCTACAAGAAACCCACCTAAAAATATTGATAACATACAATCCATTACCAAACTACAATTTCTTTGCAACATACCATGTTCATGGCACAATGACTTGTGTTAGAAAAAAAGATACATGTGTTGAAGGTAATACCTTTAACACTTGAAACTATTGAAGCAATATTTCTTTTGAATTCATACTTAATGTACAAACACATTTCATTTGTAATATTAATACCAAACCAACAACAACACTTACAAATATCATAACAACTATCATTGAGGCAATGATAGTTGTTTCTAGACAAGGCCTTATCTATATTGCAGGTGACTTCAATAATGACATATCCACATACTCAAAAATTGTAGAAATATTTAAAGAGCACATGAAAATACACAACTTTTGATACAGGAGCATCCAGGGTGTAAGGAAATCTTGTATCACCAAATATATTGCTATTTTATTTTGTTGTTTTCAATAAGGGGCTAAGGTGTGTGGAAAATAAATATTTTAATTTGCAACATTGTAATTTTCCCTTGTGGTGATTTGCAAATGTAATTTTTGGAGGAAATATGCTTCGATAAAAGTTTCAAAAGCATTTAAATTGGAATATTCCATTTGGGGCATCTAATTCTAAGAGGGGACCACTTAGCATGAATATTCTTGCATGATCATTTGCATATTTTGCATGCATTTGCATGTTGGGGTCGCCAACTTTGCATGTTGGTGCATGTCTCTATTTGGAGTCATTAGAGCTGTTGGGAATCAATGGAGGTGTCATAATTGTTGACCAAAGATGATTGGACAAAAGATAGGCACCCATGTGAGGGACATGTAAACAATTAAGTGTTTTATATTTTATATTTTTTTATTCTCCTCAAAAGGGGTGTGGGTTTTCCAAGGTGGTATTGGTATGTTGTTTGGGATACCTCAATGGTATTCTCATCCTCAATTCTCTATATATTGCAATCTTGTGTTAGTAAGAAGTTGTCTTGGAGGAGTTGAAGCTTGCATAACAAGATGTTGTCGAATTTTCTAGAGGATTGTGACTCCAAATATTTACAATTTATGTAATCAAAAATCCCATTGTAATGATGTAATCTCATTTGATTTTAGAGATAATATAAAATCTTGTTTCCATCTTGAATTTTCTTGTGCAATTTGTTGTTGTGGTTGTGAGTTTTAGATTTGTATGAGGATCATTTTCCAAATTTATGGAGGAGATTGAGAAATAGTTCTTGGAGAGGAGTTCAAACTCCATGTTTTGCAAGTTTGAAGATGTTGCAGTAGCAAAAGGTTTTGAGAATCAGAGGTCTATTGTAGCTGACTTTTCCCATTGAAGGTTGTAGGTTGTAGGAGCAAAAGCTTGTAAAATAAGATTGGTTGAAGGAGACCATTCTTGTGATTGATTTTTTCTGTCATAAATCAATTCTATATCAGTTTTGAAATGTATTTGATTAGTCCTCGTGGCTACAAAATAATGTTATTTCAGATTTTCCTTGTTATTATGTAATTTCATGAGATTTTGCATGAGAAACTAAGACACTTCTTGTAGATTTTTGGTGTCATTTCAAGAAATTATTGAGTGGCATAAATGTTGTAGTGAATTTGTGAATGAAGGCTGATTTTCGCTGTTCATCAATGGTATCAAAGCAGGAGTTCCTGAGTGTGCTGGTAGAAGTACTAATGTGAGGCAATTTTCACTAGGACCTATGAGTGGAGAATGAAGTTGGAGGATTAGAGTGTGTATACATATTGTTGAGCATGAGGCAGTTTATACCTGATAGGTTGAAGATTAAGAGTGTGTGGAAAGTGTTTGAATAAATTCCAAAGAAGAAAGGAAAAAAGTTTGTCATAGTTGTGTATACAGGTGAAGAGGAAGGAGAAAATATTTTATAAGTATGCTTTGAGGAATGCATAGAGAAAGAGAGTGATAAAGAAGAGAAAATTGCAAAAGAGGTTGAGAGGAAAAAATAAGGTGCAACAATTGAAGAGAAAAATGATGTTACAGCGGTAGATGAGCGTCCTTTGGAGGACTTAAAAGCATTGAAAAATGAAATTGCAGCTGAGAGTGAAGGTGAAGAAGATATGGTAGCAAATAGTGGCAAGGAAAAGGTTATAGAGAAAGAGGTAATGCATAATATTTTTCATTTTTTATGATGAAGAGGAAAGTGGATTTTATATAGATGAAAAGATTGCAGTAGATAGTGAGTAGATAGATGTTGCAATGATACTAGAGGAACATGTGAAAACAAAGGCAATGACTTATGTTTCTAGATTTTGTGAAGATGAAAATAGATATGATTTCCATGTTGAGATGAAAGAGGTAGTGAGTGTAGAAGGAGAAAAAGAGATGGTACAAATATATTTTGTAGTATTGATTTGTATGCAAGGAAATATTTGAATGATGTTGTAAATTGGTGTGTGGATGGTGCATATTTGTTTGTAGAAGCTATAGAGGATGTTGCACGTGAAATTTGATGGAGGTGGTTGGTCAGTGGTGGGTTGAATCCCATGAGAGCAAAGAGGAGAACTTATGGTATTAGGAGTATGAGGATGGTACATGGTGGATGCAATTCCATGTGAGGAGAGAAGAATGGGGTGTAGAGTTTTCAGAGGAGGTTGCTTGTTTTAGCTAAGTGTTGGAAGAGGAGAAGAAAGACTCAATTATAGGTATGAAATTCAATGATGGAGTTTGTTGAGGATTTATTGCAATCCGAAAGGGTTTTACTACCACTCAACTCCATTTAGTGAATCCATATTCACAAAAAATTTCCTACCCCAGGTGTTTGATGTAGGAGCATCCAGGGTGTAAGGTAATCTTGTATCACCAAAAATATTTCTATTTTATTTTATTTGTTTTCAATAAGGGGATAAGATGTGTGGAAAACAAATATTTTAATTTGAAACATTGTAATTTTCCCTTGTGGTGATTTTCAAATGTAATTTTTCGAGTAAATATGCTTCGGTAAAAGTTTCAAAGGCATTTAAATTGGAATATTCCATTTTGGGCATCCAATTCTAGGTGGGGACTGTAAGAGTTGTTGATGAACTCAAGCACCTAGGATCACCTGCAAACCAAGATAAGCCTTCTACATGAGAGTAGCAAGAGATGAAATGTTGAAATATGGTGCAATAACAAAATGATGTTATTATCACACACTAAATGATACAATATGCCCCAGCTCTCCCTTGCATTGACTGAGTTGATATGAGCTCATCTAAACTTCATAGGAGGGAGAGGTGAGTGTTGATTATATAGCACAATATGGGAAAATAATTCCAAGAGGGAAAATAACTCCCAAATAACCAAATTAGGTGGGAGTTATGCCTACTTGGAAAATGCCAAATAGGTGGCATAACCTACTCAGAAAGAGACAAATGAGTGTTTTTGTGAGGTGGCATAAAAGGCCAAAAGAGGGTGTGAAACTCAACCACCCAAGTGTGGGTGAGAGAAATACATATAATTGATGGATTACTCCACGTGTCCTCACATGAACCACGTCTCCTATAACCTAAGGTATGCTTAATAATGTGTAGGAAAAATAATATTAAAAAACCTACACTAACACCCTCCCTTAAGCATAGCTTAGGTGGGCGAAAGGATGAAACAGTGCAAAGATGGGTCCCGACTACAAGGCCATGTAAGGTACCCATGTACAATGATGAAACCTCTCAAAACATGAGAAAGAGAAAACCCGTAGGACAAAACTCTCCCCCAAGAGAGAAGAAGAGAGACCATATAGTCCCCCAATGTAGAATCTCCTGCATTGTCGGTGAATGCTCGACAAAAGAAGTTGAAGATGATCCAAGATCGTTGAACACTATTTCTCCCCTTAGGAAGAAAGAAAACCAAGGATGTATGCAAGATATCTTCCCATTCCTGAAAGGAATATGAAATAAGAATGTATGATGTCTCTGAATTCTGTTCAGGTGTCCCCATGTTGATGCCAAAAGTTGTCACCATCAAATCAGGTGTTCTAGCCCACACTGCAGAAGATGACAATCCAAAACCTAGTGGAGATGGATGTAGAAAAAAATATGAAGAAAAAAGATATCTCCTCTGAAGACAAATGTGCCTCCTCCAAATGCTCCTCAAAAGTATCCACAATCATTCCAAACTGTGAGGAATGATCATGTGGAGATTGAACAAGAAGATCCAAAGGTTCCTCCACAACAATTGAAGAAGAATCAACTTTATCAAAGAGAAGATGAATGCCATGAATAGTGTCTCCCAAATATGAAATATGAGATTCCATAAACAAACCTGCAATGTCTGTCAAATAGTGATCCCAAGTAGCTATATCTGGAAGACGATATGTATCTTGCTGCATTGAATTACAAGTAGCCACAAATGTAGTACCACCAGTATCCTCATAAGCAATAGTAGATTGAAGAGAAGGAATACGAGGCTCGAGAACTGGATCACATGTGATAATACCCAAGTTCAAGTAGCCAAAGTTCTCCTCAACATCAAAATTCACACAAGAAGTGTGATCAACAACCAAAGGATCAGAACCATCATCGAGTGCAAAGTCTGAAAAGGTGTATAACCTAGATGCATGATCAACTATCCTAGTAGCAATTATCTCTCTACTCTCCAAGTCTCTGATGATAACTGAATCAGGTGTGAATTCAAAAGTCTTCCCTGTTCCACCATGAGTGATCTGATAGATGGAAAGAAGATTGTTTGAAAGATGAGGTACACACAAAACATCATTGAAAGTGCCATCCCCAATATCAATAGATCCTTTCCCAATTACATCCACGTATGTATTGTTTCCCATCATAATAGGTGGCATAACACAAGGCTCAAAAGAAGAGAACAAAGACTGTGTAGAAGCCATGTGATGAAAAGCTCCAGAATCTAGGAGCCATCTTCCTGATCCAAGACCTGTAGAAGCACAAAGAGCTTTACCTTTTGATTTTTCTGCCCTTGTAGTATGGTCTTTTTCCTTATCAGATTTAATTGTTTTGAATTTTTGGAATTAGAAGAAGTTGAATCAACCATTCGAGAAGGAAAACTGATGTTGTTCTTTGCTAAAAGATTCTTCAACTCATCAATTTGTTTTAAGTAACATTGATGTTCATCATTCCTAGGTTTCTTGCAATATGCACAAGTGAGCTTCTCCTTCTTAGATGAATCCTCTTTTGAAGAGAATTTAGAGTCTACTTTAGAAGTAGATGAATATTTATTTGAATCTTTCTTTCTGTCACCTTGGTTCTATTGTTTCTTGTTTTGATTATTAGTGCCTTGTTTTGCATTCAAGGATTGAGATTTGGAAGATTTAATAATTACCATTTGAATCAATTTATCTTGCTCCTTTGTGAGATCAGTTGCGAACTCACTTAGAGAAGGCATAGTAAATCCTTTTCCTAAGGTTCTTTTCATTGCATGAAATGTAGAAACAAACACTGCATAATCAGGAGCAAGTTTTGAAAGAATACTTAAAATCAGCTGTAAGTCATCCTTTTTAACTCCACACTGCTCTAACTGCAATCTTATGGCATTCAATTTAGTAAATAAATCCTGAATGGTGTCAAAATTGCAGGGCTCAATCCTATGAGCTCATTCTCCAATGAATGTGCTCTCAAATCATCTTGTTTACCAAAGAGAGTAGTCAAAGTATTCCACACTTCATTTGGTGATTTTGCAGTCATAATATGAAAGCATAAATCAAGAGATACAACCATGCATAAGGTGCCAAAAGCTTCATCACACTTATTGAACCATTTAGGCTTATCTTCATCTTCTATAGGTTCCTTATCAATACCCATTGTTATTCTATACAATTTTAACTTTCTTAAGTTAATTTCAATTTCATTTTTCCAC
Source organism: Sequoia sempervirens (assembly GCA_007258455.2). Taxonomy (NCBI): domain Eukaryota; kingdom Viridiplantae; phylum Streptophyta; class Pinopsida; order Cupressales; family Cupressaceae; genus Sequoia; species Sequoia sempervirens. The sequence goes on along the minus strand of VDFB02270651.1, from coordinate 94,233,315 downwards.
TCAAAGTAATTGCATGGTGTGAGTAGAGGAATCGTTTTATCCATTTTAGATTGTTGTTGCAATGTGAGAAAAAAATGCAAGAAGAGACACACAGAGACACCCCCCTTTTTCAATCAATAAAAATCCCCCCAACAAAAAATGATTTGGAACTTTATAAATTAGTGCGTTTACAATGTTGGAGTTGTTTTCCAGAGTTTTTCAAGTGTCCAAAATGGACTCAAATACTGAAAGTACAATCAAATCTCAAAATGAGAACCTCAAAATAGCACCAATGTATATTTCTCAGAAAAATATCAACTTTCAAAAACAGAATCACCTCGATCCAAGGTCATATGTGAAATTTATAGCCATTTGAAGTTCCAAAAACGAGAATTGTCCTTCAGATCTTCTGAAAAACTTGATTTTCTAGAAAATATGGATCACTTGAGAAAAAATAAATTACTCCACTGCAAAGCCTGCAAAATTCTACCCCAAATAAAAAAAAAATCTCACAAAACGGATCCCAAATGACGGAGTTAGAGGCCTCTGAAGTTTGGATACAAAATGCAAAACTCCAACAAAGAGGGGGTCTACAGAATTTTTTTGATTTAGTTTCTAAAAAATATATAACCTGTATACAAAAAATAACAACCCAGATGGTTTTTTTCTGCTACGAACAAAACCCAAATGGTGAATTTTCTTTAAAATATACAAAAAATGTAGATCTAGTGTAAAAAAAATGCCTTTAGCAACAAAAAATGACCCCAACAACCAAAAAATGGCATGCAAATGTAGAATCAGTTACCTAAGACAAGCAAGAACATGCTAAAATCTGTAATACTCATTAAAACGCTCACAAATCTCTCAAATTTGAGAAGGGGCTTGTAGATCTGACGCTCTGATACCATGTAAGAGTTGTTGATGAACTCGAGCACCCAGGATCACCTGCAAACCAAGATAAGCCTTCTACATGAGAGTAGCAAGAGATGAAATGCTGGAATATGGTGCAATAACAAAATGATGTTATTATCACACACTAAATGATACAATATGCCTCAGCTCTCCCTTGAATTGACTGAGCTAATATGAGCTCATCTGAACTTCATAGGAGGGAGAGGTGAGTGCTGATTATATAGCACAATATGGGAAAATAATTCCAAGAGGGGCAATAACTCCCAAATAACCAAATTAGGTGGGAGTTATGCCTACTTGGAAAATGCCAAATAGGTGGCATAACCTACTCAGAAAGAGACAAATGAGTGGTTTTGTGAGGTGGCATAAAAGGCCAAAAGAGGGTGTGAAACTCAACCATCCAAGTGTGGGTGAGAGCAACACATGTAATTGATGGATTACTCCACGTGTCCTCACATGAATCACGTCTCCTATAACCTAAGGTATGCTTAATAATGTGTAGGAAAATAATATTAAAAAACCTACACTAACAGGGACCACTTAGCATGCATGTTCTTGCATGATCATTTGTATCCTTTTTCATGCATTTACATGTTGGGACCACCAACTTTGCATGTTGGTGTATGTCTCTATTTGGAGTCATCGAAGCTATTGGGAATCAATGGAGGTGTCATTTTTGACCAAAGATGATTGGCTAAAAGATAGGTGCCCATGTGAGGGCCATTTAAACAATTAAGTGTTTTATATTTTATATTTTATATTCTCATTAAAAGGGGAATGGGTTTTCCAAGGTGGTATTGGTATGTTGTTTGGGGATACCGCAATGGTATTCTCTTCTTCAATTCTCTATATATTGGAGCCTTGTGTTAGTAAGAAGTTGGCTTGGAGGAGTTGAAGTTTTGCATAATAGGATGTCAAATTTTCTAGAGGATTGTGACTCCAAATATCTATAGTTTATGTAATCAACAAGCCCATTGTAATGTAATAATCTCATTTTCTTTTAGAGATAATATTAAATCTTGTTTCCATCTTGCATTTGCTTGTGCAATTTGTTGTTGTGGTTGTGAGTTTTAGATTTGTATGAGGATAATTTTCCAAATTTGTGGAGGAGATTGAGGCGCAGTTCTTAGAGAGGAGTTAAAGACTCCATGTTTTGTAAGCTTGAAGATGTTGCAACAACAAAAGGTTTTGAAAATTAGAGGTTTATTGTAACCGAGTTTTCCCATTGAATGTTGCAGGTTGTAGGTGTAGACACTGAAATTTGGTCTAAGCCTGCGACTTCAATTTCTTCATAATTCGTATTTTCATGGTTGTGATTAAATAATGTTAATTATTTAATTACTTTCTAAAATCTTGTCTCATCTATTAATTAAATAACTTTTAATTATTTAATTAATTCATTTTAACATTTATTCCTCTATTAATTAAATAAACTTAATTATTTAATTAATTCACATTATCTTTATTCAAATCCTGATTAATTAAATAAATGTTCTTTATTTAATTACGTCACTAATTAACTTTAATCTCTTTCTTAAATTAAATAAATTCTTATTTAATTTTTCGCAATCATATTTCCGACTATAATTAAATAAATACTTTAATTATTCATTAATCTTTTCTTCAGTCAATTAAATAAATCTTATTTATTTAATTTAATCCTTAAATGTCGAATGTTGAGTTAAATAATCATTTAATTCATAAAAGTCTATTTTTGACATATTCTTCTATATTTAGATAATTGTTTAAGTTATCTAACTATTCATTTCCACTTGACTCTAGATCTATTTAAATTAGTTAGTTATCTCCTGATTCAATGACTGATTGTCTTTCATGAATGAACTCTCCGTCTTAACCAATCAGTTATCTAGCTTTAATTCTTATGCATGTACACATTTATTAATTAAATATCTTTATTTAATTAATTAATTTATGTGTGTGTTCAAACAAATTGTTTCTTTTATTCTATCTTTATCCTTTTTTTCTTTTATTTTTTTTAACGAGGGGAATCGGGTGCAGCACGGCCCCCCATATAACCCCCCACCGCCGGTAAACTTTTTACCGTGACCGGCAGTGCTGGCGGGACACACCAACCGGTACCACGGGAGCGCCGGAGAGTCGAACCCATGGTGGGCGCCCTGCTATAGGGAACACCTTAACCAACTGAGCTAGGATCGGCGCCCCTATCTTTATCCTTTTCATGCAAATATTATTCTTCTAATTTTTGAATACTTTCAACTAGAGATTAAATCATTATTTAATCTTGATCTCTATTCTTAGGTTTTATCACTCACATTAGTACTAACAGTTATCTCAATGCATGTCGAATCTTTTAATCTGAATCGTTCGTCTATCTTTCAATCTTGGCCTCTCATTCGAATGATCAATTTTCTATAAATTGACCTGGCTTTCATCATTGCAACTCCTCTCAAAATTGTATGAATTTTGGAGCACTTGTTAATCTTTGATATTTTTCTATAATCACATACATCAAGGCTATACTTGCACACATATTGAAAATCTGAGGGCAAGAATACTATCACGGAAAAATGGAGAAGGATAATTGAGGTCATTCATGGAAGGATGTATAGATACTGGGTGAGATCATTTTGTATTTATGTTTTATGCTTTCGTTTGTGCTTTGTTTTTTAGCTTTAGTTTACATTAGATTTTATTGATTTGAGTTGCTTTAATCCACTTTGTTTTCATGATGTTACATTGGTGAACTCGACGTGAAGACATGTTCTTCACAAATTCGTAGACGTTTTATTCAATTTTTGCAAGTATCATACGACCAATGCATCTGACATACAAAATGATGCAATTGATATTACGAGCCGCATCTGATGAATACAACAACACATCCGACAAAATTTGACGCATCTGTGGCTTTTCGTGATGCAACCGACTGGTAAAAATCTACGACGCATCTGCTATTTTGCGCAACGCATCTAACTGGTGAAATTTTTGGGTTCAAATTATGATTTATAGTTTTTCATTGTGTTTTTATTTTAACTAATTTTTGGTTTGCATCGTGTGTTTTAAGGAGTTAACATAGTGTTTGCAGGACACAGTGTAGAAGACAAGTTTTTGAAACCTTTTTGTAGGACGATCGATGAAGACCAAATAAAAACTACTGATGAATTGTTTTGCAGGACGTGTGTCGAAGACTATTTTGAAACAAATTGTTTTGTAGCTTAGATAATTGTCATTTGGGTTTTAAAATTAACTACTATCTACTATGTTTGGTGTGAAAGCATGATATGTTATTACCTGATTAAGTATATAGAAGTATCATCTCCCCTTGTGCATTCGTCTGATCCTGGGTGCAAGAGAAACTGTTACTAACTCTAGAAATTGGGCCTGTCTTGGTGGGAAAAAGTACTCACCTCAAGAACACTCAAACTAGCAATGAAGCTCTTTCGTCGAGCTACTCCCGACCAGTATATAAATGTTAAGGGAAAACCTAAGGTTGTAGGTGTAGATTTGTTACGTAGACAAGATCGTTGTATCTTGCCTCACACATAGCCACCTAAACGGGTGCCCGTACTACAATCCAATTGTTTTAGTAAGCTAAAAACCTTCTATTTGCTGGTGCAAGAGGTTGGACCTCTGAAGCCATCTCACTTTCATACGGTTCTTAGTAGAGATGAGAAGTATGTGATGGGAGTTTCATGAGTACTTAAGCTTGACTGCCTCAGAGAAGTGAGTGTTGTGGAGTGGAGCTAGTGGGGTCAAGCTTCTAGTCATCCACTCCGAATAAGCGTAGCTAGGGAAACCCAAGTGAGAACTCAACAAGTATTGTCACTACTAGCCTTAGGATTGTACTTGTTTTCTGGAATTACACATGTTCATGATCGTCAAACTTGAAATACATTATTTTCTGATTATTTTTATTCGCGAAAACTTGATCACAAAACAGAGTCAGTTTACACTGTAATTCACTAGAAAACCGTAATTGTTCACCAGGAAATCACATCTGAACTTAGAGTCGCATCTATTAAAAATTCTATCACATATGTCAAAAATAGAGTCCAATTTGCATGTCATTGAATCTAAGTCGCATTTGTTTAACTGTGAGTCTCATCTACCAGAATAGCTCACATTTTCTTAGTAGAGTTTTGCATCTGATATCCTAGTCATGCATGTTCATTACCTTTGTTACTGGAAAAACACACAATTGATACTTTCTATGACACATCTAAATAGGTGAGTTGCATCTGTAGTCTGGAGTGACGCATACGCCCCTGTCATAGACCCGACCTAGTTTTCACTAGTACACAATCAGAGTCTTAAAAACTGTAATTGATCAGTCCTGAGTCATAATTGATACCCTGAGTTGCATCTAATTCAAAGAAAACTGCATGTCAGTGATTCCCAAGACTAAATTTACCAGTAGACCGCAACTGAGAAAGAAAACCGCAACTGTTAAATTTTGCAACACATCTTCCTTAGTATCAGAAAACTTGAATTCACTGTCACAGATCGAAAAAAAATAGTCAAACCAGTATCTGACTTATCCTTTTTTACTGATTCTTAGACATAAACCAGAAAGTTTGCTCAAAATTTGTATGATTACATCCTTTGGGAATCATTTAGTCATAGTGATAGATACCCTAGTTGTAGATTTTACTTTCATCTTAGGAGTCTTTATTTCCTTTAGTGAGATCATCATTTGTAGATTTTAAGATAGTAACCTTTCACGCTTTGGATAAACCCTTGATTCAACAAACATTGTCATTGAACCTAGTCATCATATCTTTTATCCTACACGTGAGTCCTTCCAACTCATCAGTCTAGTTTGGGAGCTCACCGTCCTAGTCCTATGAAGGTTCCTTGTCAAAACTAAATTGAAACCTGGGTTAAGCTTTAGTTGATAGATAACCTCTTTTTAGAATCTTCCAGATTAATCACTTAGACCTTTGGATATTTAGATATTGTCATCCTATAATAGCATCATTTTAGACATACCTTATTTCCAAAGAAAATACCCAAAAAATAGTTGCATCTATCCTTTATATTCAAAAAATCCCAAAAACATAGATTAGATTCATACTATCCATAGACTTAGTGTTTGCATCACTTGCACTTTGAGGTTAACTTACATGGTTGAAATGAGATCTAAAAGGAAAGAAAGAGAAAATATGGCTAATCCAAACGACTTCATATATCCGTTCTCAAACCCCTTTTCAGGGACATCTGCATCGAGACCTCACAAGACTTTGTTAGAAAAATTTGTCACTAGATATTCACAAGGACACATTCATGTGGAAGACATAGGTGCTGCTACACAAGAACCTGAGTTTGCCTCCTTTGTAGATGACTACCTAGCAAATGATCCTCAATGATACTTAGCCAAATTTCTAGTAGAAGGTGCCAAGTTACCTCCTGGGTTTGACATTCATACCTTACAAACGACATCTACTGAAGGGACAACCACAACAACAACTACCAGTGCCACTATACCTCAAGTGATTATTGATATACCATCTGGAGCACCTACATAGAGTTCTCCAATGATACATACATCTCCATTTGGTATATCTGGCATGAAATAGGGGCTAAATTTCACCATAGGAGCATCATCGTCCAATCCCTCTGGTCCTTTTGTTGGGAACAAAAGATCTAAAACATCATCTCCTATACCAAGTGTCAATGTCACTAGCACTATTCCATAGACAACAACTATACCAAGTGTTAATGTTGCTAGTACCATACCACAAATTGGGGTCTCACAAGCAGGAGGTATACCCTCCTTTCAATATGGAAACTGACCCATCACTTCACAAATTCCAAATCAAAATCCATTTTCACAGATTTCTAATCAAAATCCATTTTCACAAACCCCAAATCAAAATCCATTCTCACAGATTCTGAATCAAAACACATTCACTAACATTCTGAATCAAAATCCACTTTACATACCAACATTTAACCAAAACCCATCACAAAACATTGGATTCCAAAACACGTACATAGATCCAAACAATCTAACTAACACATCATTAACTCAAGTTGACCTCCTGCAGACACAAATGCATGCACTTCAAACACAAATGGATAACATGGCAGTGTCTAACAAGAAAACCTTTTCAACAAAGGATTTATGCACATTCCCCTTCGAGAAATCATTGTACATGACACCTTTCCCTCATGGGTATGTTATACCAAACTTACCCAAATACGATGGAAAGCAAAATCCAATCGAACACATAAGGGAATTTTCCACGATGTGCATAGATGTCGCATATGACCCCTCCTATCTTATGAGACTCTTTTCAAGAATTCTTATTGGGATTGCACTAGAATGGTTTTCAATTCTTGACTATGGCATAAAATCATGGGGCGAACTGGATGAAAAATTCATTGAGCACTTCTCCTTTAACATCGACCATGAAATCAACATAGCAACCTTGTGTCACACTACACAAGAAGAAGGAGAAACCTTTATTGCTTTCTTCTAGAGATGGAGAACTATTTCCAGTTGATGTCCTGTCAAGATACCTGAGAAATAAAAGGTCACTATCTTCCAAGAAAACCTCAACCCAAAATTGTGAAGCGATTTGAGGGTACATTGTTGTACATCCTTTGCAGAACTAGTGGAAAAGGGACTCATACTAGAAAAATGTCTCATTGAAAAAGATGAACTCAAGAAACCCAACAAAAATGCCCCTATCCAAAACACCCTCAATGACAAAAACAAGTTTCGGTCTCGAAACAAAAACGTTACCAATGATGGGGTAGTTGATGCCAAAACTTTACAAGTAGGACCGATCATCACACTTAGAGGAAATAAACCCTCTACCAACACACTCAAAACCATCAACCAAACCCCCAACACTACTCAAAACACCCAATGCCCACAACAATAGAGAATATTTCCAAAATGTGACTTCACTCCCCTCGGGGAACCCATTGAGTCAATTTTTAAACAACTATTGCAACACAATCTTATATAGCTTCAAGAGCCAAGACAATACAATCTAGGGTAGTTCAAACCATTTTGGTGGGATGACAATTCCTTTTGTGACTTTCACGGGACTAAAGGATATAGCCTACAAAATTTCCGACAACTGAAAAACATCATACAAGACTTTGTTGAAGACAAAACTATTCAAGTTAGTGGACAAAAACTGACATCTTCAAACACTGATCACAAGGTTTTTTTTTATCCATTACATGACCATGGGAAAGGGAAGGCCCCCAACTCAGATAAAAAGACCAATACTTCAGCAAACTACGCTATTGTTAAGCATGATTATAGTGGAAAAATCATAAATCACCTTCAAGCTACCGATGAGCATATCCATATGATTACCATAAATAAAACTCTCGAGTGTGTTGTTAACACTTGTCGGACCAAGATCACCATCCAAGGTCCTCCATCACATCAGACACCATAGACTTCCAAGCTATAGAATAACTTACTTGATCAGCTGGGGAAGACCCCAACCCAAATCTCTCTCTTGGAACTGTTACGTATCTCCCCTGATCATCTATCCATTTTAGACAAGGCCTTACAAAGAACCACTATCCATAATGATCTTGATGTCAATTGTTTCCAGGAAATGGTAGGCTACCTGACAAATAATCATCATGCCACCTTCTATGAACATGACTATGCAACTGAGAAGACAAATCATAATGACCCATTACACCTTGAAGTCCTTGTTCACAAAACCAAAGTTAGACAAGAATTGGTAGATGAAGGAGTAGGGTTAAATCTTGTACTTTAAAATTTGTTAAGGCATTAAATTTCTTGGAAGCATGTGTGGAAAAAACTAGAAACATTGTCATTAAGGCTTATGATGATGAAGAACGAAAATCAAAGGGGGTTGTAACACTTCCTATTAGAATTGGTCTTGTAGTTATGGAAACAAAATTCCAAGTCTTGGATCTCACCCTTCCATACAACCTTTTGCTAGGTAGACCATGGATTCACGCTATGAAGGAAGTTCCTTCTACCTACCATCAATGTCTCAAATTTCCCTACAATGACACTAAAATAACAATAGATGGTGACCCAGATCCATTCCAATATTGCACAAATCTACGAGAGACACCCCAACGCCAAATGCCTGTAAACCAAGAAACCTCATCATCCAATTCATCTCATTATGTTGACCCATCCACTCTTACTAGAACATCCACATCGCCATCATTACCTTCCACTCTTAAGGTTGAGATTCAAGACAAGGGTTGTGGAGAATATCACATGAAGACATCTTATTGTGTTAGCCATCTAGTTCCTCCTAAATCGTATGGTTTACCTACAACAGATAGGAGACACTCAATGGTCACTATACACATCCCTCCCATAACAACATTCACAAAATGGGGAGAATTAAGCAAAGAATCCATCAACGAAGATGATGTGACCTCTTAGATATACAGAGAATACAATGAAGAACCTCCACCACTTGCTCAGATACCTACAGATCAATACAGAAGAGGTTTTACCATAATGCAGAGCAAGGGATACAATGGACATAGTGGCTTAGGTTTACATCAGGATGGGAGGACGAAACCTATCATTATTTCTAAATGGTCGAATGGCCTAGGGCTTGGGTTTCAATTGATCTAGATTGGTGTTCCTAGTACCACATCACCTTTACTAGAGGAAGTAAGTGCTTTTGAAGATATTGAGACATACGATGAACCATCTGATCAACCCTATTGTGATTCCCCCGATTCTAACAAATATGAGTGGGATTCCCTATCCTCCACCTCTACCATGGACCTTGATAAACTATTTGGAGAACTTGACTTAATGTTGAAATCCTCATCAAATCCATTGAATTCCTGTCCATTGAAGCATTTGAAAAAAGAGGAATGGTTTAAATGATACTATTGGGATTATCTTGACCCTACCTCTTGGGAACCTGGAAAATCCACTTCAAATAACCAAACCTTGGCACTAGGCCTACCTCAAAATCTTCCTCACTTAAGAAAAAGAGAAAAAAGGATTTGGTAAGAAAATTTTACGATTATATGAACAACTCGGATTTTACCTTGACCCCTGTGAACTTTGAAAACTCCAATGATGACATGCCTTTAGTCTATCCCTAGCTCATTGATTGGGACCAACAAGACACACCCGTCTTAGACATTTTCGAGAACGACGAAGCAATTGCTGAGTTCTTAGGACTACGAGAAGGCATACCTAGTGGTGATCACAAGGTTGGATTTACCATTGACTTGGAAAACAAGGCATATTTTGGGGAATCTGTTCAACCCTCCAGCTGTAAAAATAAGAAAAAGAATGAAAAAGATACAAATGATGAGTCTCTAGGTGAAAACCGAAAGGCACCTTTAGACAATGAAAAAGTAAAAATAAGGATGCATCCAAAGGTGAAAACCTATTTGAGGCACCTAAGGATGGAGGTTTGAAAATTCTCCCTATGGCACAGGAAAAGTCACCCATGCTAGTTGAAGAATCAATGGAAGTTAACATAGGCACATAAGAGAATCACCGGCTGGTATATTTTGCAACATCATTGACAAAAGCAGAGCAGCCAAAATTCTGCAACTTCTTTACACAAAGACAGATTAATTTTGCCTGGTCATATGCAGAAATGCTTGGGCTAGATCCTAAACTTGTACTACATCATTTGCCTCTACAACCAAGAATAAAACCCATAAAATAGAAATTAAGGAAAATGCACCCATAAAGTGCTTTACTAGTCAAGGTTGAACTCAAGAAACTGTTGGACGTTGACTTCATTAGATCGATCGACTATACATATTGGATTTCCAATCTGGTACCAATCTCAAAACCAACAGGGGGCATCCGTATCTATACAAATTTTAGAGATATCAACAAGGATTTCCCTAAAGATGATTTCCCTCTTCCCAACATTGACATGATAGTAGACATGACCGCAAGATATGAGATGTTATCCCTTTTGGATGGATTTTCTGGGTATAATCAGATCAAAATTGCAACTGAAGACCAACCTAAGACAACTTTCACATGTCCATGGGGAACACATTACTAGAATGTTATGCCCTTCGGGATAAAAAATGATGGAGCAACTTATCAGCGTGCCATGACCACTATTTTTCATGACCTTATACACACTCTTATGGAGGACTATGTTGATGATCTTATTGCTAAATCATTGACCAGGGCTGATCATTTAAAGGTTTTAGACAAGATTTTTCAAAGGATAGAAGAGTATAAAGTGAGACTAAATCCGAAGAAATGTGTGTTTGGCGTGAAATCAGGAAAGCTTTTGGGATATATCATTTCTAGAAGGGGAATTGAAGTGGATCCATAAAAAGTAAAAGCAATCATAGACATGCCTCCACTAGCTAATCTCAGTCAACTAAGGACACTACAATGGAGACTGCAATCCATCGGAATACCCTTTGTATGGACATGCAAATGCCAGGAAGCTTTTCAACTGATTAAGGATTACCTCCTCACACCACCAGTCTTAATGCCACCTGTTGAGGGACAACCATTGATTCTCTAAATTTTAGCAATACACTCATCACTAGGAGCATTACTTGCACAAAACGACAATGAAGGTCATGAAAGGGAAATATACTATATCAGTCACACTTTGGTAGGTTATGAACTCAACTACAGTAACATTGAGCGTGCTTGTCTTGCGGTAGTATTTGCTACTCAAAACTAAGGAACTATATGCTAAACCACTAGATAATGTTGGTTGCAAATATAGATCCTCTAAAATATCTTCTAAGCAAAGCAACATTAATAGGGTGACTGGCCAAATGGGTAATGATACTTAGCGAATATGATATCCAGTATGTGGAGAGAAAAGCTATCAAGGGACAAGTCATTGTTGATCAGTTGGTCGATGCACCGATACAAACAAATCACCCTTTAGTTGTATATTTTCTTGATGAGTTTATATTCACCATTGACACAGGCACGACATGGAAACTATACTTTGATGGGTCCCACACAAATCATGGCTCAGGGGTTGGTATATTTCTTATCACACCACAGGGTGATTCTATCCCTAAGTCATTTAGAATTGCATTTCCATGTACCAACAACATAGCAGAATACAAGGCCTTTGTGATAGGATTATGCATGGCAGTCAAATGGAAGATCAAGAACCTACAAGTTTATGGTGATTCTCAACTGGTAATCCAACAGGTAAATGATGACTATGAGACTAAGGATGAAAAGATTACTCCCTATAAACATATGGCAAATATTTTTAAGGAGTACTTTGACAAGGTTGACTTTCATCAATACCTTGTTTTCTAAACAGGGCATCAAATGTCATGGATACTATTGCTTCACTCTTGGACATACCTAGCAATGTGCCTAAATTCGAGTTCTTGGTAGAACAAATTTTGGTCCTTGCCTTTGACATCCCAGATTTGGAGATCGTGTGTGATATTGTTGGTCTCGATTCCCCATGGTATAAGGACATCTATGACTACCTCCATGCCAAGACCATACCCCCTGACCTTTCCAATAACCAACGTAGGAAATTTCTCCGCAAATTAGCCAAGTACACCATCATCAGAGACACCCTTTCTAGACATGCCCAAGACAATACCCTATTGAGATGTCTCGATACTAAAGAAGCACAAGCAACCTTGTGTGGGGTACATGAGGGTATATGTGGATCCCATTCTAGCGGTCCTACCTTAGCTAAGAAGATTATGAGATTGGGTTACTATTGGCCTACCATGCAAAAGGACTCACACATCTTTGTCAAGAAATGTCAGAAATGTCAAGTACACGGAGACTTGATACATGCACCAACGCAGGAGCTTCATCCCATAACGTCACCATGGCCCTTTTCCCAATGGGGACTCGACCTCATAGGTAAGATACATCCCACATCATCCAACGACCATAAGTTTATTATTACTGCCACTAAGTATTTGACGAAGTGGATTGAGGCTATTCCCATGACCTACACCACCAACACACAGATCTCTAAGTTTATCCTAAACTATATCATCTATCAGTATGGTGTTCCTCAATCCATTATCACAGATAATGGTTGTCCATTCAAAAACCAAGAAGTCCATCATCTTTGTGAAGAGTTCCATATCCAACACCATTTTTCCACCCCATATTACCCACAAGGTAATGACAAAGCTGAGGGATCTAATAAAACTATCATCAGAATCCTCAAAAAGACTGTCAATGATGTTGGTCGTGATTGGCATTTACAGCTTAATCCAGCCTTATGGACTTATCGTACAAGCATCCATACTCCCACTGGTGCCACTCCATATTCCCTAGTATTTGGTTATGAGGCTATCTTGCCTATTGAGGTCGAGATTCCTTCTCTAAGGATATCTTTGAAAGGGCATATTGACGATGAAGAGTACCGAGTTTCAAGACTACATGAGCTAGAATTCCTAGATGAACGAAGAAATAAGGCATTAGATCATCTCCAAGCATATCAGAATTGTCTTCATCGCAACTACAACAGGAAAGTCTTAAATAGAAATTTTGACATTGGTGACCTGGTCTTAATGGAGAATCCTAAGAACCAAGCTAAAAGAGAAAAACTAGGAAAGTTTGAACCTAACTGGTTAGGACCCTACATTGTCACAAAAGCCTTTGGTTCAGGAGCATATCAACTCTCTACTCCTAAAAGGGAACCATTGTCAACACCTATCAATAGTCTTCATTTGAAGAAGTTCTATGCATAGCTTCTAAGAGCCTTGTCTTAATTATAAAAAATTCAAAAAAATCATCACCAAGGTGAAAACCTAGCAAACAGGTGTCTTGGTAACATAAAAAAATTAGAAAATCAAGAAAATAGTAAAGAGAAATAAGTCGTCCAATAGTGAAAACCACTTCGGTGGCACTTTGGATAAGTACCATGGTGAAAACCTAGCAAATAGGTGTCATGTGTAGTTGACTCTGCTCCTTCGTCTACTATCATTCTAATCTAACTTCCTTGTACATACCACCTATCCCTGTACATATCATATTTTTTTTCTATCCATTTCTTGTACATACCATTCATAATAAATGGTAGTCCTTCCCATAACTTGGAGCGATTGACATCAATTCTACTTCATATCCCCTATCCTACCCCATTCATAATAAATCATTCTTATACCTGACTGGGGGCAAGCACTTGACCTATGTCATATTGGTTCTTACATTGGCTATTTTTAAGACGTAAAACCATCAAAAATCCAAAAAACATCACAAAATGTCCTAAAAAAATCCAAAAACATCAGAAAACTTCAAAAAGACAAAAAAAATCAAAACATGTCAAAAATCCAAAAACAAAGTCAGAGTCAGTCGCACTTGTCAGTCTTTGTCATTTGTCAAACTACATTGCCTCTATGACTGGACGTAGGCAAGGCCATCTATTAATGTTCCCTCGAGGCATTAGGTCAGTCCTTTTAGGTTTGTCTATATACAATCATGATTCAATCCATTTGTCTATATGACAAGGTCATTGCTCGTGCCAAACTACGAGGTCTTTGCATGTATAACGTAGGCAAGGCCATCAATTGATGAGCCCTTGAGGCTGGACTAGGTTTGTCCATTAGGGTTCGTCACATGCACTACCACACATTTCAAATATCTTCATACAATTCAAGATTTTTATAGTCAGTCATGTCAGTCAAAGTCTAATTGAACTACGAGGTCTCTGCATGTATAACGTAGGCAAGGCCATCAATCAATGAGCCCACGAGGCCACACTAGGTCAGTCCTTTAGGGTTCGTCGTCAAACACAGTCAATTGTCAACATATCATATCAATTCATGCATCAACAAGATGAACAAGTCAACAATCTCATCAAGAAAAATCAAACAAATTTCCAAAGCCACAAACAAAAAAAATCAACTTATGTCTGCTACAGGATGTGTCCTTCCTGAAAATAGATATTAGCAAAACAATCAACCTATGTCTTCTTTAGGATAAGCCCTTCATGAATACAGACATTGTCAAACAATCAGCGTGACCTTACACAAGTTATCACATCAACAACATCAGACTCAATGTATTA
>VDFB02270651.1:94052045-94218348 GCA_007258455.2 Sequoia sempervirens | reverse complement strand
TGGGTAGATGTGCTAAAATAGAGGTTGGTTGCGCTAATCTAGAAGTGGTCACCGTTCTGTCCATTTGTTCCATTTTTTTCTCAGTAAAAGGATTGATTCTAGGGTGTAATTTTCTAACCAATGAAGATTTTTGGAGGGGTATTTTGCTTGTAAATCTTGGAATTTGATGATCTATTTGGATGATACCTTTGGAAATGATTTTACACACATAGCAGCAAGTTTCTAAACATTCTTTTCACATCTATATATTAAACAAAGAGTGTGTATTCTAGAATTAGGTCTGATTCTTTCAATTTCCATGAGTTTAACACAAGATAATATAGTTCAAGCACTTTTCTATCTCAAAACGTCACTTAGAATATCATAGCCCACAACTTGCAACTATGTTAGCTCACACAACCTTGTCACCCCCTAGAGGTCACCCATGTTTTTTCCTTTCCCGAGTCTTAACCAAAGTTGAATCCTCCACTTTTGTCTAGGGTCTGTGATAGTTATATGGTGAGTGTCTTGTAGGTAGATTCTTCCCTCCCCTTGCACCGTGATATAAAAAGTGTTCAAAAACTAATACAGTTGGATTCTACACTAAAGTTCATAGAATAGGTATTCGTTCGGTGCGACAATTGATAAACTCCCTTAGGAGACCTCCCAATCTTTAGAACACATATTTTGGGGTTGCTTATCTTGCACACTGCCGTTGAATTGTGGGTTTCCCAAAATTCACTTTTGATTAGAGTGGGTTGAAAAATTTGGCTTTGATTGTTCCCACTTAGGTCGTTCCCGTAGGGTGAGTACTTTTTCCCACTATGACAAACCTTCTAAAGGTGTTAATAAAGCAAGATAGCAAGTCTAGCATTCTGATCACCCAGTTAAGGGGAGAGCATAAGCCTATTGCTTTTGAAACACAATGGACATGGGGTTCAAACTATTTCTTTAATTAAGCTAGGTGCACTATCTTAACCAAAGGAAAATCAATAATAAACTTAAATCCCTACAAACACCATTAGTAATTTGTAAATTTGTGTCTTTGTTTGGCGTAAGTGTTTTCTAACAACTGTCTTTGACCAACGTATTTTTCCTGTAGGATAGAAAACAAGGATTAATTCTGGGAAATTTTCAAAATTTTGCAAAAACAGTCAGATGTTCCATAACAATCATTAGATGCACTAAAAAAATATTTGAATGCGCTATAGAAATTGATGAATGCACTAAAAGAAAAGGTCAATGCACTGAAAGAAAACCCCCTGACTGATGAAATAGAATATTGGATGCGCCATAACAGTGGTTGTATGCGTCGAAATGTCTGTCGGATGCACTGTAATAGTACTTGGATGCGCTAAAATATTTGTTGTATGTGCTGTAAAAAATCTTGATCATGCTAAAATAGAACACGTCATAAACTTGCGAGCACACTTCTCAGAAAAAAAGATGTTAAAAATGGGGTTTTTGGCCCCACGGTGGGCACCAATTTATGTGTGAGTAAAATATACGTAATGAATGACAAACACACCTAATAAGACATTATATCAAGAGATTTAATCAAACAATTAAACTAATAAAAGCCATAAATCTATTGAAAGTATCTTATTGTTCCCTATCTCCAAAGATTTATTAAATCACTGTTGCTCTTAGATTGTTAAGCCCTGTGACTGTTAAAATGACAATCTAGAGAATGAGATATTGTAAAATGTAGGAATCTAATCCTATGTAATGATTGCTAAATTATATGGTGATGATACTGTAGATGAAATTGACATGAAAATGATAAAATAAACTACTGTAAACTAAGATGCAACTAAATGGAAAACCATGATTATGATTGCTATTCTAAAATGATTTGCTAATTACTATTGCTCAAATGCTTGATTGCTCTAATGTTATTTCTATAGAGTAAGATTGCACAAAGTTGGGATCCATTTCCTAATGAAAGAAGTTGTATTTATAGATTCCCTGCAACATATTTGTGATGTGGCAGCAAGTAAGGATCTAGATTTGATTTAAAGGATTGAATGGCGAAGGATGAAGAATCCTGAGAAGATTATGGAGATTGTTCCTCCCCACAAAAAAATTCAGCTAGAGGATAGGAATGATGAATGGAAGAAGATGAAGAAGTTTGCCTGTGATTTGTCTCCAATTTGTCTCCAAATTTGTCTGTGAAGGTTGAGTTGAATTAATTAGATGTGAAATATCTATTTTTTTTGGTGGATATGATGAGTGAAAAGAGGAAATAGTTGTAGAAATATGCTTTAATTGAATTACTTGGATTTATTCAAATTAGCAATAAAGGATATTTATTTTAATAAAACTAACTATAGAAATTTGTTTATTAAATAAACATGGAAGAAATGTGGTAATTAAATAAAACAAAGTATGTGAACTTGTTTTTTTAATTAAGATAGGATGATGTGATTCAGATAGAATAAATATATAATTATAGAAGAATTTGATAATAATAATAAAATAAAAAAAGGTATGTGATTTGTTTATTTAATTAAGATGAAATAATATGATAAAAATAGAAGAATTAGAAGTGAACTATATAAATAAATATTTATATTTATTTATAAGTAGATGAATTAAAGGAGTCAATTAATCAAATAAATCATATTTAATTAATTAGATTATCCAGATCATTTTTAGGTGTATACAGATTGTATAAACCTTATTGTTATATAAATACTTCATTAAATGATGAAGATTTGAAGGTACTCCATTCATTTCATGGATCCATGGTCTACCCAAAGAAGATTGTATGAGAGATCTTGAGGAATGACATGGATAGGAGTTTGTAATGTGACCTTTCCAACTCTAATAGGCAATGTTATCACACCAAGTGGTTGTTTTACCACATTATAAAATCCATGAACATATAAAGAATTAGTTTCAATCATAGTCTTGTCCACTCCAATCTTGTCTAAAAGGTTTACACTACACACATTAAAAGTTGAATCATTGTCAATGAGAGTTCGTTTTATCCCACACTTATTAATGATAGCCACTACCATGAAAGATTCATTTTGTTTTTTTGTTTCCAATGGAGGTAACTCATGTTGATGAAATACAATGTCAATGTTAATTGAATTCATACCTTGAATTAGGGTTGATACATTGTTTGGTTGCACACTAGGAGGAGCCACTACTTGTTGCAAAGCATTTTGAAGCACACTATGGTAATTAGGTGAAGCTTGAATGAGATCCCATAAGGAAATCTTTGTAGGAGTGTTTTAAAGTTGTTTCAAAAGATCATAATCCTTTCCATTGTGCAAAAGGAAAGCAAGGAGCATTGGGAAAAATTAGTTGAGGCAATGGTAATGAAGTAGGTATTATTTGTGGTTGCCTATTGTTCCTTGTGTTATATGTATGAGAAACGATATTATAACTCGGTTTTTGCAAAGCATTTTTACTAGTAAGTTTTCTTGCAAAATTTAAGATATGTCTTGGAGGTTGTCGTTGGTGTTGTGGTGGTCCTATGATAAGAAGTGGCTTAGGAGATGACTTCGAAGGTCTAATAATTAGAGGAATCTTAGGGGGTTCAAAAGGAATCTTAGGTGGTCTAATGATTAGAGGACTCTCATGAGGTCTAATAATCAATGGAGATATAATGTTCATAACCTCAATAGATTTATCCTCATTTTGATGATCTTTTAGCGAGGGGAAGTCTAATGTCACCTTATCATATTCATCAAAGGAAGCCACATTACTATTGTTTGAAAGATATGTATCAATGCTATCATCCTCTTGCACTATGATATCTTCCCTAGTAGGAGAGTTTTTAGAAGAGGGGCACATAATATTTTCATGACATTCAATGGTTGGGTCTTCTAAGATATCTTCATCACATGTAGGGGAGGTATCTAGAGAAGAAAAAATATGATTTTCTTGCTTATCAATGATTGCATCCTCTTGTTCAATAATGTCTTCCTAAGTAGGAGAAGAGAAATAAATAGGATTCTTATGACTCTCAATGATGGGTTCCTCTAACACCAAGATATCTTCTTCACAAATAGGAGATATATTGGGACAAGAACAAACTTGATTGCCATGTTTGTCCATGATTGTATTGTATTTCAGTAAGTTAGTTTCACACATAGGAGAGGGATCAATGAAAAAAAAGAAAAGAGGGGAAAGGACTTCATATTCATGTGCTTGTAACAACAATTTCCTAGAGTATTCAACAAGATCTTAAAATAGAACATGAAGTATGATAACAAGAGAATTTTATAATGAAAACATTATGTAATAATTGTTCTACATATGTAAAATGTAATAATTTTTCCTAATTTTCAATGCCTAAACTAAATGGATGATTAGACCTAATGCATAAAACAAAAATTCCCAAAAATTGACAGACTAAAACAATGGTTTACTAGTAGATCTCGGAAGTGAAAAGAACCACAAAAATGGTCATAAAAGTTGGTTTGGATGTACCCTCAAAGACTCATTTTCCCAAGGGCGAATGGTTCCTTGTATAGGGTTTTAAAAAATGAAAAATACAAATTTTGAGTTATTGTTTGTGTTCTCTATTCCAAGTTGCAAACTGTGGTTTTTTGTAACAAAATTTTCTAGATTTTCGTGTGTAAATGAAAATTAAATTAAGATCAACAAGTGAAAAAAATGAAACTTTTTGAATGCAATTTTGGTTAAATTTTCTAATGTAAATGATTGAAAGTACACTGATATGCAAGTACTATGCAAAATCAATGTGATTTATATGCAATTTTTTAGATTTTAAATGATGCAAAATGCAAATTTAAAACCCTAAATGAGATGTAAACTAATGCAATTTTGACAACCCTAAATAGAATGCAAATTAATGCAATTTTAATGCAAAATAATGCAAATCCTAGAGCTAGGGTTTTAATGACCTCCAAATTAGAAAGTTTATAGTGCAAAAATGTCAGGTTCACCAAAATGGAGTGGGAATGGGGTGTCCTAATCACAAACCCACCTTTTATAATTTAATTAGGAAGAAGGATAGTGCCACAAGAGATTAGAATTGACCTACAACCCTTAAGGTGAGTCAAATCCAAGTTTTGGGACACTATGTGATCTCTTCTTCCTTATGATAGAAAAGTGTAAAATATGCTTAAAATGCACTTTTGGGAGAAAAACAAAATATTAAATGAACTCAATTATGCAATGTGAAACTTGAATCATTAATTTAAAGCATAGAACAATCAGAAACAAAAAACTTCTAGCAGATTTGAGATGGGTAAGTTGATGTGTACCAGTCACCAAAAGTTGTATTGAGTGTCCTTCTAGAACATATTTTCCCTATGGTGAATGGGTCTTGGTACAAGGATCCAAAATATAATTTCATAGTACTCTAATCCTATATTTTCACTCCTGATTCCTCCAGATCTCACTGTCAGAAATAAATTATGTAGGTCATTTTTTGTGGCTTGATGGATGCTTGAACGCTTGAAACCTACATCACAATGTTAGCTCCAAAAACATGCATGGGTGCAAATAACTTTGACATGATGACCTTGATCTTGATTGTTGATGTAGAACACTGATAAATATGCTCTTGAAAATAATATTTTCTTTATGAAATTTGAATTATGCAACTTCTTGATTCTAGGAATTGAATTGATAAAAAGACCATGTATTTATAGGAAAATTTCTAATTTCTCAACAATTAAACATCAAAGGCTGAAAATTGTAATTGTAATTTGAATCATAAAAAATACTTCCAAAAACATATTAAAAAATGGGGTCCTAAACTGAAGGAGAATACATTCGCCTTGGGTGAATGGGTCTTAGGCCCTAAACCTAGGACTCACATTTTTCAAGATGTGTAATTTGATGTTTTCAATTGTTTAATGTAGGCTCCCTTTTTGGAAAATGAAATTAATTAGGCTTTTAAATGCATAATTGGGACAATTAGATGCTTAATTAAGTCCAATTAATTAAGGGGAGGAAAACAAAGTGAGAAAATGTAAAGGAGTACATTTTTCGTCACTACACTATTGCAGATCATAATTTGTGCTATGTTGAAGGCTATAAATTCATATGACAATCTAACATAAACATTATTTTGTAAGTGACTTCAAAACATAGTACTAGTTAGGCCACATCATCTGGTTCAATTTCTTCAAAAGCACATGGAACAAAAAAAAGAGTAAAGTATCTAGAAAATATCAACAAACTACATGCCTACACAAAATTATCACAAACATTTTAATTGACTAATAGTCTTGTTTCCTTCCAGAAATATGAATGTTCTCCTTTTGTAGATTCTCCAAGCACATGCTGATCAATTCTTGATGAAATCCTCTTATTGTGATTATGGAATTGGATGATGCTTAATGAATTTGATTTGAAAAATTGACAATTATGATTTTCCTCATAGGTATACTAGGTAATTTCACCAGGGCAATCCTTATTTATATAGAAAATAGACACTATGCACCAAGGTATAAAGAACCAAGGCAATATTGTATCTATTGCATGGAATTTGACTCTACAAACAAAAGGATTATTCTTGCTCATACCAAACATACAAAAACCTTGTTTTGATTGTGTGAGATAGAAGCTTAGAGCAAAGTAGACCAATGCACAAAAAGGTATAAGGAACCTTATATACAAGGGTTATTTTATGTTGCATAAAACAACTTCCACACACACAAGGCAAGTATTCACTATGGTAGTATTACAAGAACATCCAACAAACATAAGATGAAAATAATGACCATGCCCCATTCCTTTCCCTCTAATCATTTTTTTAGATATCCTCAAGAGATATCATAATAGGACAATAAGAAATCAAAAGAAAAGACCAAAATACAAACAAAACACAACTATCATATCTCTTGCCAAAGAGTTTAGTTATAGATATTATCCAGTGATGATGCCTATTGTATGAACAATATATCCATTAAGGGAAATGCTTAGAGGTTGATGTTGATGGGAAATTGACATGTGAGCATTGATTCGTTTGATAATGATCAAGTCTTTATGATTTTTTGCATGAGTTTCCTAAATTTCGTTAATTGTGGTATTTACTTTTTTTGTTTGCTTTACCAAAGGCGATTATGATGATAGATTTATTATGGATGCCCAGGTTATTGTGGATGAGTAATTTATGGAGATGATTTATTTTTTGAATTTTTTGATTGTTTTGGGATTTTTTTTGGAATATTTGATGCTATTTTTAGATTTGTAGGGTATTTGAATGTTTTTGGATTTTCAGAATATTTGAATGTTTTTGGTTTTTTAGGATTATTTGTATGTTTTTGGATTTTTAGGATTTTTGGAACTTAAGTGAGGAAAAAGAATCCAATTCAATAACTAGGTCAAGAGGATGCCCCTAGTTAGGTATAGGATTATCTTATTTTTATCCAAACAAGGTTAACAAGACGAGGAAAAATGACTCCACTAAATTTAAACACTTAGTAAATTATCAAGCCATGATAGGTTATAGGTGAGTGGATGGAGGGGACTTTATATTGTGATTGAAATGGAAAATGGGTGTGGATGTGAAACTGAATTTATTATGTATGGATTAAAGAGATGGGTGGAGAGTTTTGATAGATGGTGGATGGAGCTTATTTACACATGGTGCATGCTTAGCAGGTTTTCACCAAGTTACCTATCCTAAAGTGTCACCGAAGTGATTTTCACTAGAGGACGATTTTTTATCTTTACTATTTTGATTTTGATTTTTTACTTCTTTTTTGTATATTTGCTAAGATACTCTAATAGGTTTTTAGGCATAGAATCACTTGAGGTGAACAATATTGATAGGTTCCTGTAGGGGTTCACCTTCAGGTGTAGCTAGTTGGTATGCTTCTGAGCCATAGCTTGTAGTGATCACAAATGGTCCCAACCAATTGGATTAAAACTTTCCTTTACCATTGGGGTTTAGTTGATTCTTTTGATTTTCTTTTAGGACTAAGTCACCCACTTGAAAATTTATATTTTTAATATTCTTGTTGTAACTACACCAAAGATGATTTTGATATGCTTGAAGATGATTGAGTGTTCTTAAACATATTTCATCTAACAACTTGAGCTCTTGTAGCCTGAATAATCAGTATTCTTCATTGTTGATGAGATGTTACAAATATTCCCTCAAAGAAGGAATTTTGACCTCAATAGGCAAGATGGGTTGGGTACTGTAGACTAAGGAATATGGTGTAGTACCCATAGGTGTTCGAATGTTAGTTTAGTAAGCCCACAAGGCTGGATTTAGTTGAAATGCCAACCACAACCAACATCATAACTATCTTTTTGAGTATCTTGAGGGTGGTTTTATTAGACACTTATGCTTGACCGTTTCCTTGGGGGTAGTTTGGGGTAGAAAAGTGGTGTTGGATATGGAACTTGGTACAAATATCTCGAACATCATGATTCTTAAAGGGTGTTCCATTGTCTATAATGATGGCTTGGGGTATACCATACCAAAACATTAAATAGTTTAGAATGAACTTAGCTATTTGTTTGCTTGTGATGTATGTTAGGGGTATGGCTTATATCCACTTTGTGAAGTACTCAATGGTTGTGATAATGAAATTATGGCCATTGGATGAGGTGGTGCATATATATTATATGAGGTCAAGTACTCATTATGAGAAGGGTCATGGTTTGGTGATCAATTGTAACTCCGATGCTGGAGCATGGATGAGATCACCATGTTACTGACATCATACACACTTCTTGGAAAATTAATTGCTTCATGTTCCATTGAAGGCCAGTAGTATCCAATCATTATTATCTTTTTGGCAAGGCTAGGGCCACTAGAATGTGACCCACAAACACCTTCATGTACTTATTGCAAGGCAGTCATGACTTCTTCAAGGTTAAGACATCTAAGTAATGTACCATTGATAATTTTTTGATATAAAGTATCACTGAGGATAATAAAACAGGATGAAGATCAGATAAAGGTATTCTTAAATGGTTTGTAGTAAGGTTTGATGGTATGGTTCTATGTTGTAGGTAGGCATAAATTTCATGATACTAGGGTTAATAAGGACCAATAATTTCACACATGAATTTATATTCTAGGACATCAAATGCTGGTATGAGTAATTGTTTGACTGAGAACTCACACTTATGATTGTTTTGAGGCATATCAAGGAGAGACCTGATCGTCGTCATGGAGTTTGCAACTTTGTTGTTGACTCGAGGTATCTACTCAAAGGTGATGGTAGTGAAGCACTGCTTAAAACTATCAACCATTCTTTTATATGGAAGTAACTTATCATCATTTGTTTGGTAATTATCATTAACCTGTCTCACTACTAGTTGTGAATCTCCATAGATTTGTAATTCTTTGATTTCTCATTGAATAACCATCCTTAATCCTGTGATTAAGGCTTCATACTCAGTCATATCATTGGTGTATGAGAATTATAACTTGTATGACTTGGGTATGAAATATCCTTATGGTGTAACAAACATGATGCATGCTCCTAACCCATGTTAAGTGTGGGATCCATCGAAGTACAATTTCTAGTTTTTCATTGTGGTTGTTGAGAAAATCCCCTCATCTAGAAATTTTGATATCAAAGGGTTTTGATTTTTTATCAGTGCCTCAACGTATTGATCTTCTATCACTTGTCCTTTAATTTCCTTTTTTTCCACATATTCTATGTCAAACTCACTAAGTATCATTACCCATTTAGCCATGCAACCAATTAATGTTTCTTTAAACATGAGGTACTTTAGCACCTGTTTACCTTAGAAATGAGCTTGATTTGTCAGTTGAGCATATAATTTCTAAGATTTTGTGTTGCAAAGGAAATGGATAAATAGGCTCATTTCATTGGTGTATAATTAATCTCATAACCCACTAATATTCAACTAATATAATAGACTAATCTTTCCTTTCTGACATCATCATGTTGTGCTAGTAGAGCACCTAATGTTGCTTTTGTAGCCAAAATATGGAGGATCATTGGTTTTTCTAGTACATGAGGCATCAAAATAGGGGTGATTCTAGATAATATTTTATTTTCTGGAAGGCTTGTTGGCATTTTTCGTCCCATTTGAATGCAACATCTTTGTGGAGGAGATGAGTAAACGAATGACATTTGTTTGCTAGTTGTGTTACAAACCTTCAAATGGATTGAAGTTTTCCTTGGAGACTATGAAGTTGCTTCAAAGTATTAGGTGGAATCATCTCAATAATTTATCTAACTTTAGAAGGATCCACTTCTATACCCCTTTAGGATACAATGTGTCCTAGTAGATTTCTTGAGGTAATTCCATACACACATTTCTTTGGATTGAGTCTTACTTGATATTATTCTAATATGTCAAATATTTTTCCCAACACCTCAAGCTTCCCTTTTTGTGTCATTGATTTAGCTAGAAGATTATCTACATAGTCTTCCATGATGTGATGGAACATGTCATGGAAGATAGCAATCATGGCTCTTTGATATGTGGCACCTACATTTTTGAGACCAAATGGCATGACGTTACAATAATACGTTCCCCATGGACATGTGAAAACCATTTTATGTTGGTCTTCTTAAGTTATCTTAATTTGGTTATATCCCAAAAAACCATCCATGAGGGAGAGAATTTTGTGACCTATTGTTAAGTCCACTATAATGCTAATGTTGGGCAATGGAAAATCATCTTTTGGACAAGATTTATTAAGATCTCTGAAATTTATCATATGCTTATGCCCCCAATGGGCTTAGAGACTGGTACTAGGTTGGATACCCAGTTGGGATAATCAATAGGGTTAATGAAGCTGACGTCTAAGAGTTTTTGTAGTACTATCTTAACCAATAATGCTATTTGCAGATACATTTTTTGAAGCTTTTGTTTTACTGGCTTTGTATCAGGAAATATTGTCAGATGATACACAACTAATAATGTGTCTAGTCCTAGTATGTTAGCATATGACCAAGTGAAATTGACCATGTGTTCTTCTAGAAATGATGGAAAGTTCTATTTTTCTCCAGGATCTAAGGATGCTACATAATATGTGATCTTTGGTGAGTTAGGTGTTCCCACATTTATCTATTATGAGTCTTCTACCAATACTACATATCTTTCTTGATGATCAAATATACTTGGGAGATTGAATCCTTCATCTTAGAGGCCTCAAAGATGTTTTCACCTTTGGATATTCCCTTTATTTTTACTTTTTCTTGACCTGATAGTGCCACATCGTGGTTTTCACTAAAGGGTCTTTTTTTTTTAATTTTTACTTTTGTGACTAAAGGATCCAAATTTCTCCCCAGAGTATGTTTTTTCATCAAGCTCTATGTTAAATATTGTTTTATGGTCACCAAGAAGTATGTTGTCTCTCAATCCCATAAACTCAGCAATTGCTTCATCATTTTCAAATATTTTTAAAATTGATGCTCTTTGTTGGTTCGAATCAATTAGTTAAGGATAGACTAGTTGGATTTCATTATTTTGGGGAGTTTTGTCAAAATACAAGGTAGTGATGGTATTGATGGAGGACATTTAAAATAGGTCAGTGATGTACATAGGAGTTTCCTTGATGGTATCATCATCATTGGAGGCATTAACCATGGGAGAAGGTTGATATTCCTTATTAGATGTATTTCCAATATCTAGGGCAACATTATCTAATGATTTGTACCCAAACCCTTGATATTTCAATCTCTTTTTGAAGATGATAGGTTCCCTTATTCATTGTTGATGCAAACCAAGGCCACCTTGTCCCATGAAGCCCATGTTTTTGATAAGTTGGAAACCTTTGTTAGTGTGATCAAAAGGAAAAATGTTTTTCTCTTCTTCTTCATCATCCTTGTATAACCAAGTAGTAACATATTCTTCTATAACCTCTTTGTTCAATTCTCCCCACTTGGAGAAAATAGTAGGTTTGAATTTGATGGTAGTTGAAGCTTTATCAATATGCTGTAGCTTCCCATATGTCTTCAAAGAGAGTAGAAGTTTCCCTATATGGAAGGATTGTTTGAGGTGATAGTCTCCACAATCATTGTCTTATACTTGAACCTTGAGTTTGGGGAGGGTACATGTGATGTAGAAGATGAGGCTAAAGATGATGGGTCAATATATGAGGATGTACATAATGAGATATCATTGCTAGGAACTTGGAGAATTTTTGATATTTCTCCTCTATGTTCTTGCAATAGTGAAAAGGCTCAAAGTCACCATAAATAATGATTTTTGTCTTATTGTATGGAAATGTTATGCACTAGTGATAGCTTGATGGGACAAATTTCATGGCATGTATCCATGGGCATCCTAAAATAAGGTTATAGGATAACTCAAGGTCCAATACTTGACAAGTTATTTCAGCTATAGATGGTCTAACTTGAATAGGAAGCTTGATGGTACCTTCTGAATCTCACTCATTGTCATCATGTGCCTTGATGGTTATGCCTTTATGTATGTCAATAACCTCATCAGAGTATCCTAGTTGTCTTACAAGCTTTAAGGTTCAAATGTTTAAATTGGCTCCACTATCTATCAATACTCTTTTGATCTTATGCTTGTGGATACAAAATTTCATATATAGGGATTGGTTATGGTATGTGGTGGTAGGTAGGTCTCTTTTAGTAAATACAATATGGTGTGGAGAAACAATATGTCCTACCATGGATTGGAATTTTTTGGTGCCTATATCAATAGGGACTGCAGACTCTAGGAGAGCTTTGTCTAAAACTTCTTTATGAGCTGATAAAATCGTAAGAAGTTTGAGGATGGAAATCTATGCTAGAGTCCTTTTAAGATGGTCAATGAGGTTATATTCAATTGATGCCAATTTTGGTAATAATTTTGATTGCGTTGGAGATCCTTGGATAGTAACTTTCCCTCTTTGTGTGATAACACCATGCTCATGATTTTTTCTAGATATGGTTACAATAGATATATGATTGTTAAATTCATGGTTATGACCAACCATATTATCAATAGGAATATGTGACTTTGTTTTAATACCTTCCTTTATCAAGATAATTTCCTTTACCATGGTTAGGGATTCGATTCTTATAAATTCCCAAATCATTATTTCTTAATGATCTTGGGTGTTGTTCAATATTAACTTCACCTCGATCAATGAGATATAGTATAAAGTTTTATACAATTTGATGTCTTGTGACCTTTAATTCTATGAGATCATTGTCGTTATACCCTAAATGCTTGAATTGAGGTTCTTTGTAATTTCAAAGTTTAGGAAACTTGATTAGATTGGTTTGGATTAATTTGTTCAAAACAACTTCCATCGGTTCCCCTAGAGGAGTGTATCTTCACCTGGTTATGTTGTTGTTGGTGGGTTTTGATTGTCTTCTTTTAGGATTGGAGTTTTGATTATTTGGTTGATTATTTAATGAATTATTCAATGAAGGTTGCACATTTCAAATGAATTTGGCATCCACTACTCCATCATTAGTAACATCATTTTTTTCACCAACAAACGTGGTTTATTATTTGAGCTTGTTGGATAGTCTTTGATGTCTTTATAGATTATCACGAGTCCCTTGGCAATAAGGGATTTTTTGATAGTGATCCTTTTTCTATGACTTTATCAAATGTATTGGGAAATAGCATGGTCAAATGGAATCCAATTTTGGTGTTTAAGTTTTGGATAAAGATATCAACCAATTGTTTCTTGAGGACATTCCATTTACATTTACTTTCTTTATGTTACCAAAGTCTCAAGAAAGAGGAAAATGATTCTCCTTAGTTTTTTTTAAATCTTGCACAAATTGGTCACAAATTTTTCATGTTCTATGTTATACAAAAAGTGTCTGAAAAACTTTTCTACAAATTCATTGAATTTTTTGATTCCATGGGATAGGTGGGAGAACCACTCTATAGCTTGGCCTCATAGGCTTCTTGGAAAGAGACACAAAAAATATGTGTCATTATAAGCTACCTCCATACAAGCTACATAAAATTCGTATACATGTTCTGTTGGGTCACCTCTTTCTTTATACTTGTGGAACTTTGGCATCTCAAAATTCTTGGGGAAAGGCACTAGAGCTATGTTTAAATCAAAAGGGTATGGACAAAGGTCTTTGAGAGCATAAATTTTCTTTTTTTTCCCAAGTTGGATGTCAGTGATTTTTTGGTTCTATTGAAAGGCGCAAGACAACTGAGAGGGAGGGGTGAATCGGTTGTCATCAAACTTAATAACAAATCTTAAACACTTATTAACTTCACTACCACTTTATTCTATTATTAAGTATGAACATGAAATGCAAATAACATAAAGCAATATCAACACAATGAATACCAGATTTACATGGAAAACCCAATAAGGGAAAAACCATGCTGTGGATTAACTCACAATATAAAGTAATTTCACAACCAATTACAAAGAGGCTCACTGCCAAGGGCTCACTACCCAAATAGGAATCATTGTCTAAATACAAGGCTCATTGCCTATAGATAGGACTCATTGTATAGAAGGGAGGCTCACTACCTATAGATACAAAAGATAACAGAAAAATCCACCACAAAAAATTTCACACATCTAAAACCTTGATAAGAAGATTATAGAAACCATCAAATCATTGCTTTCAGGAATCTAACACATTAAAGTATTGTTGCCTCAATTCACTTTCACACACTATTGCTTCTCATTCTTGTGGAATTCTTCATTACTTGATACAATCTTTGCATCTTGAATTGTATATATACCATCTTCAACCTTAGAAACTTTCTCCAAGGTCAGCTACACACACTTCATTTTATAAGTTCAAGTTAGATCGACAACTCAACATTTCCACAATGGAGGAGAATGAGAGAGGAACAAACAAACACTTAACCAAGACCCAAAACAACATCTCAGATCAATCAGACGCTTCTTGAATTGATACTTATCCTTTGTATGACGTGTAGACACCAGGTTGGTCAAACCTAATGAAAAAACAAGTGAACTTTGAAGTACATGCTTCCTCAACAAGAAGATAACATGTGGACCACATAAAATGATTCACCATACACCGAAACACATCTCAAGTACCTTCATATTCATCCACATCAGTTGCAACAATCTTCATACTCAGAACACTATCCATTAGTCCATCCAGACTGCACATACACACACAAGAACTTTGGAACTTGTCTTTTGGAGCACCAAACCATGAACACATTTTCTAGAACATAGATACCATTATTAAAAGCCTTCTACCAAATCTACAAGACCTGAAACAAACCAGTAGAGGACTACATAGTAGAAACATTTCTCCTAGTCCACAGACAAACAAATCTGCTAAACTGGTTCACACACTGATGAACACAACTTTCACTTTTCATCAAACCAAAAGCTACAATCCAGGATATATCACCCAATGATGCCCATAAACAACAATTCAGATCTGTACAAGCATATGATCAACATGGAAGAAATGTAAAGCACAAATAAGAGCACATTATGAACACACACACACAACTCTGACCTCACTATTTATCAATGTTAGCACACCTGCAACACCATAAAGATAGCTCCATGTACTCACAACATCTCAACAATACATGCACAATTTGCAATCACTTGATTCCTTTCTTTGCAACAACCTATATTGTGTTGACATCAACGACAACATTAATGACAACACCACCATACTCATTCATACTTGCAAAAATTTCCCCCTTTGTCATTGATGGAAACACATGGTCAAAGACAATATCCATTCCACTCTCCTTTTTTTTTATGATTATACAACCTACACAACTTTTCCTGCACATGACTTTCTCTCCCCTTTTTCTTTCACTATTTTTCACATGACTCTCTCTCCC
Organism: Sequoia sempervirens; assembly: GCA_007258455.2. Taxonomy (NCBI): domain Eukaryota; kingdom Viridiplantae; phylum Streptophyta; class Pinopsida; order Cupressales; family Cupressaceae; genus Sequoia; species Sequoia sempervirens. The sequence goes on along the minus strand of VDFB02270651.1, from coordinate 94,202,646 downwards.
CCTTTGACATCAATGTAAAGAAAAAAATTTCATATGTAGCTCTAATTACTCCCCCTTAAGAGTACACCCATTTCATACTGCAATAATGATACTTTCTACTCCCCCTGCGGAGTAGAGCCTAATCATCAATCCAAAAAAATGAAGAATCTGTAGATCCACTAGACTGATGCACCTCCATGTGCACCTAGTTCAAAGGAGGGACAATGACCCCCAACTTCTCCCTGAGATACTCAAAAGTATCCTTCAAAAGGTCCTTAGTAAATATATCTGCAATTTGATCCTTTGTAGGCACATACTCCAACCTGAATTCATTCTCCAATACCTTTTCTCTCAAGAAATGATATATGATAGATATATGTTTTGTCCTTGAATGCATTACCAGATTCTTTGAAATGTTTATAGCACTTCTATTATCACATAAGATAGGTATAGGATCATCACATATCACTCCTATATCCTTCAAATTTTGCTTCATCCATAACACCTTAAAGTACTTAACAATAGGAATCTTGCATGTCCACAACTCATAAGGAGTCTTTCTTCTATTACCTCTGATCTGAACTCTGTTAAGAATGTAAACAACAGTTTGGATTTCCTCTCTCCAGTATACATCAGGTACATTTTCTTCTTTCATCATTGTTCTTGTCGCCTCTTGCATAGTCTGATTCTTCCTCTCAACAACTCCATTATGTCAAGGAGTTCTAGGAGTAGAAAAATGTCTCTTTATGCCATTCTCTTCACAAAATGTATTAAAATAACTGGAAGTGAATTCTCCACCTCTATCAAACCTTAAGCATTTTATTCTCAGGTTCACTTCATTCTCTACCCTTGCCTTGAACACTTTGAATCTATCCAGAGCTTAAGATTTCTCCCTAAGAAAAGAAATCCATGTCATTCTTGAATAATCATCAATCAAGAGCATAAAATACCTATCACCATTAAGACTTCCTATTCTTGTGGGGCCACAAAGGTTTGTATGAACCAACTCTAGCATTTTGGTAGATGATAGCTCCTTTCCTTTAAAACTGCATCTTGTTTTCTTTCCCAACTAACAACTTTTACAAATAGTATTGGTAGGCTTTGTGATTTTAGGTAGATCCTAGACAACCTCTCTTGAACTAATCCTGATCAGATTATCAAAGTTTACATGTCCCATCCTTTGGTGCCATAGCCAACTTTCATTAACTTGAGGTACAAGGCATTGACCACCAACACCCTTAAGTTGATAGATGTTTCCATATGTTCTACTTCCTGCAACAACCACTATTCCAGACCCTTTTCTGATCTCACAAGTGTTATCCTGAAACACAAGCTTGAATCCTTTGCTACACATTTTTCCAACACTCAAAATATTATTCCTTAAGGCCTTAACATAATAGACACCATCAATACTGTGTTTTCCATCAAAATTAATTGATCCTTTCCCAACAATCTTTGCACCAGAATCATCTCCAAACATGAATAATCCTCCATCATACTTTTCAAGTTTAGTGAACTTAATTTTATCTTCGGTCATGTGGTTAGAGCAACCACTGTCAATCACCCAATAGTCTTCATCTTGTCTAGCATAAAAGGAAGTAACCAGAGTACCTTCCATCTCTTCCTTCTTTTTCTCCATACCACTTTCCCTTGCACATATTCCAGAGTTAGTAGATATAGATTTATTCTCTAAGGCTAGAAATAAACATTCATCATCATTACCCTCAAAATCAGATTCATCATCAGAGATTCTGACATCTTCTCTAACATAATACAATTACTTGAACTTCTTATCCTTTTTGTCTTTATTATCTCTATTCTTCTTGTGTACAACTCTATTTGGACATCTTGAAGCATAATGACCAATATTTCCACAACTAAAATAGTTAAAAGGTAACATACCTTTGTACTTACCAGTACCTTTCTTCAACTTGTAAAATTTGCTTCTAACTGATCTGAACCATCACCATCTGGATCATCTTTTGTCTTTGTAGCTTTAAAGGCTGATTTTGTCTTCTCTTTTTCCTTTCCAAACTTCCTCATCTTAAATGCAGTCAAGGTGCCAAACAATTTTTCTTTAGTAAACTTCTTAGGATCATGCACTTCCTCAATAACTGAGACCTTATCACTGGGCTGGTGCAAGAAGTTGGGTACACAAAAAGCTCAAAAAGTGGAAGTGTTTTTGTTGTTTTTAAAATTTGTCACACTTGGATTGAAAATTTGAGGCACTTACACAATGAATCTTTAAAAAATATTGTAATATGAAATTTAGAATTTTGAATCTAGTTTCCAAATATGTAAATTATTCAAATACCCAGATTATAGAAATTAAATTTTGATAGGGATCTATAAAAACCACTTTTTAAAAGTCCCTGTTTTTTTACAATACCAAGCACGTGTATGGACAACACTTTTTGACCCAAATAAAAGTATTTTGATAATTACTTTTGGGAAAAGAGAGATAAAAACATGAAGTTTGATCTGAAATTTTTTTTGTAATTTTTGGTTGAATATTTTTTTTTTATTAAATTTTTATTGGCCTTAATCGCTGTTTATAAAAATCAACGTGTACGGACAGCATAATTGGACCTAAACTAAACATTTTTGAATATTTTTTTTTTCATTGTGTAGAGAATTGTCTGAAGTTTGATGCCATATAATTTTTTTTACAAAAAACTAACCAAAAAAAAGTTATTAAAAAACAAAAAAAGTCTGATATTTCAAGTTTAAGGACTAGTTTGCTTAGAAATTAATTAAAAAATAGCAAAAATAATCCAATATTAATAAAAATTATATATTTGGAAAGTAGACATCATTTTCTCTAATGGGTTTTAATTTTATAGATTGATTCAGAAAAAAAGTCCATCAGCCATATTGCCAAAGTTGGACATTCTTCTTCAATCTGCCTTAATTTTTTAATTGCAGGTCAAAGGCTAAGGCTTGGATTGCCAAGTCTTTCCCAAGCCTAAAACCGAGGCAACATGTGGGTTAAGAATTTTGAATTTTAAAAATGCATACACATTTTTAAAATTCACGTATGCGTTACAAAACGCATATGTGTTCTTTATTTTCTTGATAATTTAAAAAAAAAAAAATTTAAGAAACGGGTACTCGTTTTAAAACGTGTACCTGTTTCTAAAAAGTATTTTTTTTTTAAATAATAAATTTTTACATGTTATAAAACGTGTATGTGTTATATAACGCGTACGCGTTTTTTAGTGCATACGCATTTTTTAGGCTCGGGTACCCGAAGCATAACGCATACGCGTTTTTTTAATAATGCGTACGCGTTTTATGCGAGAATTTTTTTTTGGCCGAAACTTCCCCTCTTCGTGTACCCAACTTCTTGCTTTTACCTCATTGTAACTTTCCGGTAAGGTCATTAGAATCTTCTCTATTATATCTTCATCTACTAGAGTACCCCCTTGATTCCTAACTTCATTTTCTACAATATCAACCCTCTGAAAATAGCTTGCAATGTCTTCACCTTCTTCCATTTTCAAGTTCTCATATCTGCGCTTATTTGTTAGCTTTCTTGACAATTTCACCCTATCATTTCCTTCATAGAGATCTTCTAACTTTTTCCAAACTTCATAAGTAGTGCCCAAAGAAATAAATTTTGTTCTCTCAGTCTTAGATAAAGTATTGTAGATTGCATACCTTGATTTTTCATTTTCTTCATAGACAAAAATCTCATTTGTAGAAGAAGGACCACTTGCCGGCTCAACATATTTTGTCTCAATAGCTTTCCAAGTCTTGAAACCAAGAGAGATCAAGTAACCTCTCATCTAAACTTTCCAGTCACTGTAATTAGATCCATCAAACATAGGGATCGCCAATTTGTGTGCCATTGGATCTACCTCAAGTGGTAGAGCTCTTCTCCTAGGAACCAAAGCTCTGATACCAATTGTTGAAAGGTGCAAGAGAATTGAGAGGGGGGGTGAATCAGTTGTCAACAAACTCAATCACAAATCTCACACTTATTAACTTCACTACCACTTTATTCTGTTATTACGTATGAACATGAAATGAAAATAGCAGAAAGCAATATCAACATAATGAACACCAGATTTACGTGGAAAACCCAATAAGGGAAAAACCATGTTGAGGATTAACTCACAATATAAAGTAATTGAACAACCGATTACAAAGAGGCTCACTGCCCAAATAGGACTCACTGTCTAGATACAAGGCTCACTACCTACAGATAGGACTGACTATCCAGAAGGGAGGCTCACTGCCTACAGATACAAAAGATAACAAAAAAATCCACCACAACAAATTGCACACATCCACAACCTTGATCAAATGATTGCAAAAACCATCAACTCAATGCTTTCAGGAATCTAACACATTAAAGTACTACTGCCTCAATTCACTTTCACACACTCTTGCTTCTCTCGCTTGTGGCATTCTTCGTTACTTAATATAATATTTTCATCTTTAATTGTATATATACAATCTTCAACCTTAAGGTCGGCTACACATGTTTCATTTTATAAATTGAAATTAGGTCAGAAAATCAACATTCTCGTGGTGGAAGAGAATGAGAGAAGACCAAAAAAAACATTAACCAAGAGCCAAAGCAATGTCTTGGATCAATCACATGCTTCCTTAATTGATACTTATCCTTCGTATGACGTGTAGACACCAGGTCATCTAAACCTAATGAAAACACAAGTGAACTTTGAAGTACATGCTTCCACAAAAAGAAGATAACATGTGGACCACATAACACGCTTCACCATACACCAGAACACATCTCAAATACCTTCAGATTCATCCACATTAGCTGCAAAAATCTTCATACTTAGAACATTCTCCATCAGTCCATCTAGACTACACAAACACACACAAGAACTCTAGAACTCGTCTTCTGGAGCAGCAAACCATGGACACCTTTGCCAGAACATAGATACCATCATTACAAGCCTTCCACCAAATCTACAAGACCTAAAACAAACCAGCAAAGGACTGTGTAGAAACATTTCTCCCAATCCACAGACAAACAAATCTGCCAAACTGATTCACACATCAGTGAACACAACTTTCACTCTTCAGCAAACCGAAAGCTACAATCCAGGATATATCACCCAATGATTCCTATAAACAACACTTCAAATCCGCACAAGCATAGGATCAACATAGAAGAAATACATAGCACAAACTGAAGCACATTCTGAATACACACACAACTCTGACCTCACTATTTCTCAATGTTAGCACACCTGCAACACCATAAAGATAGCTCCATGTACTCACAACATCTCTACAACATCTCAACTATACATGCACAACCTGCAATCACTTGATTCCTTTCTCTACAACAACCTATATTGTGTTGACATCAATGACAACATTAATGACAACACCACCATACTCATTCATACTTGTAATAGGTTCATATTTTGTATTTGTGATGCCAAATCATCTTTGCTGGGTATTTTGATGTGGATTGGATTGATTATAGTTTTGGTGTCTAAGAGATGAGGAGTTATATGATAAATATTAGTCTTGTGGGGAATTTTGTGGGATGTTGTATGTGTTATACAGGTAACCCTAATTTTGAGGTATTGTGTGTTGTTGCATGTTATGTGTGTGGGTAGGATTAAATTGATTGTATAAAAAAAATTGACCTTGGGGATGAAAGTGTTGTTGTGAAGCAATTTTTTATTGTGATACATTCTGAGAAACATAATGCAAAGGATTTTGATATGTGTTTATGTGAATTGAATCATCATGAGTTTCTTGTTGTGCATATTGATGTTGTGGTGCATTTTGAGGAATGTTGTGTGACAGAATTTTGTGTGTTTGTGTAGATTGAAGAAACATGATTTTGTTGTTGTGCATATTGATGTTGTGATGCATTCAAGCGCATGAATTTATTAGATACAAGGCCTTGTGATGCTTTGGGTATGTTGTATTTGGGATTTTTTTCAAAGGGGTTTGTGACGTGGAAGGTTGATATGCATTTTTGAGAGGCACATGTGTTGTTGGGGTAGTGGAGAAAGGAGTATTTGTGTAGGATGTAGGATTTTGTGAAAATGAAGGCATGGTGTTGATGTTTGGTTGATTTATGATATTTGTGGTTTCTTAACTTATTTGATTTAGATTTTAGTACAAGGGATTGGTAAATTGTTTAGAACATGGTATTTATCTCGTGTCAAACATTGATATGGTTGGTTGAGTGAAGATTGTAGGTATTGGTGGTTTTCGTATAGGTTTGATGCCATGATGGAATATTGATGTACTTTCTTGCATTGTGTTAGGTGTCATGATGTAAGGGATTGTTCCTTAAGTGTTTCAACATTAAAGTTTGTAGGTAACCTAGCACCACTTTTTGCAAGCCTAAGGAAGTGGGTGTTTTGGTTTGAGGCAATAAGTGCATCAAGTGCTCTAGCCATTGACGAATCTTGTTGTATTTCAAGAAGTCTTTCTTTAATGGATTATTTAAAGGGATCATATTTTTTGGTTATGTCCTCTATGGTGAGTTCTTGATGTGCAGTTGGGTTTTTTTTGGTAGTTGTGGGGTTCGATATTGCATAGTACTAATATTAGGAGGCATTCCTCATTATGTTCTAGTAGTGCTTATTGAGGATTTGACATTAGAGCTACTAGGATTTGCTTCCATGATCTTGTATTGGGATCTTGTAAGAGGCACAATTTTTTTGAAAGAACTTATGAAATATGGTAGATTGATAATGTGATGGGAGGAATTATTTCAAGATGGATTCAAGAAATACAATAACCAACTTTGGATCAAAGGATGATGTTGATATGTGGTTGGCTATGAAAATATCTAAGAGTCAAAGTTATGGTAGGTCTCAAATGTTGATAAGTATTAGATGATAATTTTACTTGGACTAGACTATTGAGTACAAGAAAAAGAGGTGATAATGAGGATGCAAAACTTAGAGGGGAGATAATTCCACTAAGCTATCAAATTCACAAGATAAGGATTGATAATGATAAGATGTCTAACAAGTTGATTTGGATGATATAGGTTGTTGATTTTTGATATGCTAATGTTTGATGATGTGATTGATGTGGTTTTTACAAAGCAATAGGTATATATCCTAGAAATGTAAGATGAAGATGATGTGATGATTAAAGATGGGAATTGATTAATTAGGATAGTAAGATCAAAAATGTTGGATGCCTCTTTTTCTAGATTAATTAGTTGAAAAGTTTAATTAATAAAAAATTGGAAGATTTTGGAAGATTAGGGTTAATAGATAAAAGCATCACAAAATTCAAAAGTGGCACATTTCCCTCTAACATAAGTGTCCTATTAAGAAAAAGCATCAAGATGTTTACAAAAGTAGTGCGATGTGGCAATCAAAAGTAGTATGATAGATAAAAGTGTTACTATGTGAATTTGAAATGATAGAGCAAGTTTTCAGTCAAAAGCATCAAAATGAGAAAAATCATCATTGTGCTTAAGAAAAATCATCAATATAATTTGAAAAAAGCATCGGGATGCAAGAAGAAGTGGTGTGTGGACAAGGGTTGAGATGTTTAGGAAAAAGTAGTTTTTTTAAACTAGTTTTAGGAAAATTTTATGAGGTTTTGGTCAATTTTAAGTGTGATTTTGAAATTTTCCTTTTGGAAAGTGAAACAAGCAACCAAAAAAATATCAAGACTGATTCCAAGGTGATTATGAATATTTTACAAGCATTATTCCACAAGAGCTCGATATTAGGCGTCACGAGTATTGCATAATTGAAAACATGCCAAATATTCATAGCCTAGCTAGTAGCAAAAGGGTGTGTCAATTTAAAGTGGGCCCACACGTTGAAGCGTAATACCTTCCAATGAATGGGTGACTAGGGTATGCCAAAGTCATGTACTTCCTTGACACCCCTCACCTTGAAAGGATAAGGTCCTAGCAAGGAATAGTGGTCACATCAATGAGCGAAAGTACATGGTGAGTAACTTCATGCATGATACTATACATTGCACCACAATAAGATAATGACCGATGGTCTTAAAGGATACTAAAAATGAGGTTCATAGTGGGGGATCAATGAATAGTGACCTCATCTGATAGTGCTTGAGATTGGAGGGGTCTCCTTCACTCTCCTCACCAAATGTGTCTTGACAGACCAAGGGTCATGCAACTTGAGTCAAACTATGTTGGCCACACCTTGGGGTACAAATTTTGTTCTCCCCCTTTATATACACTTCCTAAAAACATGGTTGAGGTCATCCTCGGGGTGATGAAAACCTCAAGCAGGCCTCCTTTTGAAATAGAAAAAGGAAGGAATAGTGCTATTATTTTTGGTCACCCAAGATCGCACTAGGTGTAAGGGGAGAGCATACGTAGACAACACTTTAAGTAAAAATAAACATATTGTAAAATAATGATGTTTTTGATCTCCAAGAATGCACATAGTGTAAGGAGAGATAATAAACACCATGTTGAACACCTGGAATACTAAGAGGGGGTGAATCAATATTCTTTTAAACCATTCAAATATTTAAATATCCAATCCACTTAGTAGATTCAATTGTAATGATGAAAGAAAACATGAAACATTCAACAACATCACATAACACATTAACACCACAATTTTTATGTGGAAAAAAAATGGGAAAAACCAAAATTAGGATTAGCTCACAATATATTATAACCAGTTATAGTATATTTATAGAAGTGCTCACTACAGGTGGAATCACTATCCAAGTGGACTCACTACCCACTGAGAAAAAATATAGAAGAGAGATTGTGGCTCATAGCCTAGTTTGAACTATTTGTACAATTGCATCTAACATATGCATGAATTACAATTCCAATGAAGCTCAATAAACTAATTTTACACACTTCATCTAATTCAGATATAACACTCTACTTTCCTCTGCATTCACATCACTTTAATATTCTACTCAACATTCACAACTTAAATTTGCATTGCTCTGATAATATTCACATCACTTACATGTCTTAAATTCCTCACATTCATCAAAACACCAAAAATGATCCAACATATATATCAACTTCAAGCATAACATCAATTAGGTTGGCCTAATTAGATGTAACATCTAAAATATAACTTGTTGGCTCCAAAAATTTCCACACACACCTCACACCAAAATTTGGATCTCAAAATAACTTGGAATAGGTCAATATGGATCTATAATAGATCCCACATAAGACCACAAAACTTACTTAACCTTCACATACCTTCAAACTTATTAGGTCGGTACCACAAAAGACCTAATACTAAAATTATTCAACCGTGTACCCACATTTGGACATGTGGACCTCAAACTTCAACGCCAACTGGAGTTCACACACTAATTCCATCTATCAACATATCCTCAAAAGTGCAAAGCCAAAAAATCATCTATGGAGAAGTGCAAATTCTCCCACTCAAATGCACTGTACATGAAATGACTGCAATATGCCAGACTGAACTTCTATTACTTATATCTCTCAAACCAAGAGCTAAAACATGATGACATTCTAGAATTGGATGCTTCTAACAACCAAAAAAATAATGTTAGAAGCAAAGAGTGAAAACTTCATTTGTAGATTGGTGCAGACCCAAAAATTGGAGCTCTGTTATACAAAATTAATAGAGTTGACACTTAGTCAATTTTCAATTACAACCAACTTTATTAGATCAAACCATGTTGCAAAAATGACTTCCATAAATACTCCAAAACTTGTTAGAACCAACCAAAATGATTTGCAATGATCTGCACCATGATCTACACATCAAGATACAATTTTGAAACAATGAGAACACTGCAACACATTATTATATATCTTTGTGCTTATCCCTCATGCTCATGTTGCCAACAACAACATCAATGACATTCCTCCAACAATATCCCCCTTTGTCATTGATGGAAACATGCCAAAATATCTTCAAAAAATTCTCCCCCTTTGACATCAAGGGCAAAGGGAACCTACAACAAGTGTTCTAACATATATTAGATCTCCCCCTGAGAAATATGTGCATATGTACAAACTAAAAGATAGAATTGACTCCCCCTAAGTCATATACTAGAAAAAAACCAAAAATTATGTGCTAGACACTACTCTATATACTCCTCATATATACAAAGAATTTGAAACTAAAAACTAAAAAGCATAAAGAGTAAGAAATGTGTCAAATGAAGGAAGTTGACTCTTGTAACTTTTGCAAATGGGTTTGCCATGCTTGTTTTCCTTCCTTCCATGTCTTTGTTGTTGGCCTAAGTAATCTGCACTATGTCTCAAAATCCATGAATATTTCTTCTCCTTCTTCCAGAGTGCTCAGTACCGAATTCTTCTATGTAGCCTTGTTATCACTTAGAAGGGCACTTGAGACAAATATAAAATTTTCATTCACCAAGTCCCTTATTTCTCCAAACTACAAAATGAAATTTTCCCTTTGTGCTTGTAGTTGGAAGAACTTCTTATGAAAATCCTCAATTACACTCCTTATATTATCAGTTAGATCAAGTTTCATATCATAGGCACTAGAGGTTTTATTTATCTAGGACTCAATGGAGTCCATCTCATTCTTGATGCTTTGTGTGACACTGGGCCACTTCATGCAATATTAAAAAAGAGCCTTAGCCTCATCCACACATATCTCGCATACTTCAAATTCTTTGAAAACTTTTTGAGTGCAAGAGAACACTTCTCGGTGATTTCCAACATCTTTTCATCATTTATTTTATTTTCTACTTCTCTCTCTACTTCACCTTTGAGACAGAAGGTGTATTCTTTAAAAAAATCAATTAAAAGCTTTAAATTTTCCATACTAGAGAGTGATGTGCCTATGTTTGCATCGCATACGACCCTTGCAATGCCTTCACTGCTTCCTCTATCAATTCTCCACTCTTGTATGCATCTCAATGATCTCCTTTCAGGTAGATGCATGGAACACATCTCTCAATTTTAGCTTTTGGAGTGGGGAAATATCCAGATCTACATTTCCCTATTGCAATGGTAGTTGTAGAAAAATTGAAGAAACAAAAGGATGGAACTTGAGCTGCATACTCAATAGATTCTTCAAGAAATCTCTAGAGGAGCCAAAGGATTCACTAGAAGTCTTTGTAGTCTCTGTAACTTTCTCCTTTACTTCCTTTCCCTTGTCTTTTTCAGAGTTTATATGTGTCTCTTCTTCTGTTCTTGCATTTTCAGAGGTATCCTCATTCTTATCTCCACTTTCCTTCTCATTATCTTGCTCATCTTCCTTCTCTACATCACCAGTTTCTTCTTCAACATCTTTATTCACATCTTTCTCTATAGATTGATCTAGGTTATCCGGAGGAGGAGTCTCTAGTTTATCTTGCACAATCTCAACATTTTCTTCAAGCATCAGAGGAAGAGAAGTATCCTCCTTTGCTGCTTCTTCTCCAACATCCTTCTTTACTTCCTCATCCTCTTTTTCCAATTCTTCCACTTTTGGAGGGACATTGTCTTGAATGTACTCTTCATCTGTCACATGCACATGTTGAGAATCAATGTTCTTTGTTTCTTCTCCTATTATAACTTTCAGAGCAATGTTCTCTAAAATCATACCATATTTCTATGTAGTAAGAAATTTTATCAATTGTCTCCTTCTGTAGCTTCTCAAATTCATTCTTGTCTCTACCCATAAGGGTAGCTACCCTTTACTTTACTCTAAATTTAGTGCTATATAATTTAGCCAATTTGCCTCTGTTTTCCTAGAAAGAGGAGCACTAACCTTTTCCAATGCATATTTTTTTTATCTTTCCTTCTTCAATTGCTTCTAGTCTTCTCTTCACTAGGATATTCTATAAATATTTAGGAATTTTATTCTTAATGTTTTTCATATCAACTTCCAAAACAATAATGTATTTAATAATTTCCTCAATAATGGTGGCCTTCTCCATCTCATTTACTTCACCATACAAGGCTACAGTTTCTGCAACCATGTCATGCTATATCATTCCATTAACAAGTGCTTCTACCTTCATGGGACTGCGAGGTTTTTTTGGAGATGTTTGATTTTACTTCTTCTTGACATCCAAAGTCTTCTTTATTTCTACCTTCTTCTTTTATAGAGACACCTTCTTGGTGGTTTCTTTCTTCTTCTTCCTCATGTGTATTACAAATCATTACTTCTCTTTCTTTATCTCCTCTTCACTGTTTGTGTCAATAACATTAAATATTTTTCTTTTGACACTAGCTTCACCTTGTGAAACTTCACTCTTCCTTTTGTGGACCAACGGGGGTCCTTCTTCCTCTTATTCTATATTTACACTTATATTATTTTCTCTAAAGGCCTTTTACTTTGGTATTCTCTTTGCAGGAGTGGCAGGTGGTGCTACCAAAGTATCCTCATTCTTCTTTGGCCTTGTCATGTGCACAACCAGAGGGGATTTCTCCTTCACCAGAGGACTATCTATTGATTTTATTTTCTCTCTAATAGAATTCCTAGTCCCAGAGGACTTTTGAATAGTAGGAGGGGCAATAGAGGTTCTACTAGATCTCCTTGTGCCCTATGAGCTCTTCAAAGCTCCATCTCTTGCTCTTGCATACTCCACTTGCTCCTTTGAAATTCCCATTTTCTCTGCAAACTGATCAACCATATTTCTAACCTTCTTTTGTATCTATGGTTTCTTCTGCTCCATGTACACTTCCAAAGAATTTTCTTCATAAGTTTCATACCTTGCCTTAGTTGTATCCTTTGGACTTTTCAACAAAATGCTAGCTAAACCAATAATCTCATGTTCAGGACCTCATATCCCAGTACAGGGATCCACATAGTCCTTGGTTCAACTACCTCCATAATTCATTCATCAGTTCTTACCAAAAATGTGATATCATTTTGATATCTCTCTACTAGTTTCCTTGGAATTATGTCTCTCTCATGCATCCTCTTTTGAAAAACTGCAAATAAAATAGCAAGATCTTCATCTTGTGCCTTCCCATCACCAAGACCACTCATAAAATCTCTGATCTGATGAGCAACTGGTCTTCATTGCAACCATTCCACTCTTTTGGTTCTGAGTAGCTCCTTTAGGAAATAGAAAAGTAAACACATAACCAGAGTACCATACTTAAATATATTCTTCTTTTCCTTGGTTTGTTTCAAATTCTCCATCAATTTTTGTCTTAGCAATTCACAAAGATCATAGTCAACACCACTTTCCACCATCTCATATGCCACATTGATTGCAGTGGTAGATACAAAGTTATCTTTGTTTGTGAAATAGATTTTATAACCAATTAACATTGTTGCATACCTCATGGTAGGATTTCTGATGGGAATTACTACTAGAGCCCTCTTATCATAAGTTGCACCTATGAGTTCCATTACCATTTCATTCTTAACTGATTTCAATACAGGAATAGGTCCAGTGGAGCATAGAACTGTAACCTCTCTAATTACTTCTTTTGTTATAATTCTAGGCATGTCGATCCAAATAAATTTATCATGGATTTTTATTAATTCCATTATAACCCACTTTTCATGAAAACAAAAATTTGGAAACCATTGTCATACATCCAATTTCTTCATGACTAGGTTTCAATATATTGGTTTTAGGGAAAAACTGTCTTCAATAAGTTCTTTATCCCATAAATCTCCTAGCTTAGTATGATCCAATTCTTCCATCTTTCCATGAATGTAAATCCTTATATCTTCTATTGGCAAAACCTCATATGGAACATGTGAAAATGCAACTAGCAGCTCGTCTTCTATAGATTTTGGAGGGTATTTCTTGAATTTGGGTTGAGGTTTCTCAGTAATCTCTATAACCCTTGTTGTAGCCATTGCAAAGAATTCAAATTGCTTTCAAACAAATTTCTATTGAAAACTAGGGAAAAGCTAAGACTATAAATACCTTTTCTTCCATTTGTCAAACTAGGGTTTCAACACACCAGGTCACAAATAGCTTCAATCACTCCAAATATCTTCCTCACCGCTCTTCTTCTTCTCATTTATCATTATGAATGAAATTGGATAAGTAAAATCACTCATAACCCTTGGAATTTGACATAATTTTTCAATTAATGCTTCAAATAATAAAGCTTCCAAACCTTTATCTATATGCACAGTCAACTTCTGATGCTCTACAAATTTACGCATTAACATATTTTCTTTCACAATCTTCACCAATAGATCAAGCATGTCGATATACATCACATATCTTCGTGTTGATTCATCAACATCATTTCTTTGGTAGGGGATAAAATATTTTTCATTAAAGATCCCCCTAAGCCAAAGCTCTCAACTTAGTTTCTAGAGGAAACATCTGCATTGGATGCTAGTAAAAATTCATCCTTAACCTCTGTCTCTTCCTTATTTCTCCAAAATATTTTTCATCTCCTTCTTTGTTTCTCTCAGATCAACCTTTTTTATTGGTTCATTCCTCTTTACCAGATTATCCTTCTTCATATTTCTACTTCTGCAAGACTTAGAAATGTGTCCAGGCCTATTGCAATTATAACATATGACATTCTTTTGACCAGTATTCCTTCCATTCATTTTAGATTTGCATTGATTAGCTTTGTATTCCAAAATCTATAACATGTATAATAGTAGCCTTTGAAACATTGAACTATTCTACCATTCTTATAGCCATTCATTATTTGACTTTTGCACTCACTAGCTCTATGGAAAAATTAATTGCATGTTAAACATTGACCAAAAAAAGGTAGAACATTTTGATTCATTCTACTTCTAAATTCCATTGCCTTATGTACAAATTTATTATGTACAAGAATAATAGAAACCATTAAAATATGGGTACCTTTGTGCATTTGGTTGTCTGACCAGTGGTCTTCTAGCTTCATTCCTTTGATTCTAGATCTGCTTTCCATTGTTCCTCTTCAGCATTTGATGTCTAATTTGAACTTTCACCCTTTTCAAATCCTAAACCTTCTTTATCTTTAGAGCCTTTTTGATTTGTAATCATTTCATCAAGATTTGTAGAAATCATCTTGAATTTGTCTTCATGAATCCTTGCTTTCTCTAGATCTGATCTCATATTTACCACTTCTTGTTCACTCGCCTTTTGCATTCCTTCAATTTTCTTTTCACCATTGCATTCAGACATTCCTCAATTATTTTCTTTTCTTCAAGTTGCACTTTCAGACCAATGATAGTTTTATTTTCTTGCTTCAATTGTTCACTGAATTCCTTATGCATTTCTTTGAACTTCTTGATTTTTCCTCTCAATTTTATAATTCATTCATTTGCTTCTTTGATGTTTTGTTTTAGATCTATGTTTTCATCTTCAGTCCTTTCAAGATCTTCAATGGAAATTTTGAGTTCTCCATCTTTGTCAAGCACGTAGTCTTCTTCTATGGATCTAACAACAAGGATCTCTTCTAGAGGAGTAGGTAGTATTCTAACAACCATGTGTTCAACCTCCAAGATCTTCCCCAAGTATTTAATCTCCTTCCAAGGAACCAAGATTTGATACCAATTGTTGATCACCCATAATACTGAGGGGAGGGGGTGAATCAATATTCTTTTAAACTATTCAAACATTTAAATATCTAATCCACTTAGCATATTCAATTGCAATGATGAAAGAAAGCATGAAACATTCAACAACATCACATAACACATGAACACTAGGATTTTTACATGGAAAACCCAAAATGGGAAAAACCATGGTGAGGATTAGCTCACAATATATTATAAATGGTTATAGTATATTTATAGAAGTGCTCACTGCGAGTGGACTCACTACCCATTGAGAAAAAGATAGAAGAGAGATTATGGCTCACAACCTTGTTTGAACTATTTACAATTGCATCTAATAAATGCATGAATTACAGTTCCAATGAAGCTCAGTAAACTAATTTTACATACTTCATCTGATTTAGATATTATTGCAAGGTGTGTTCCCTTGGTCTCCTTGTTTTGTGCAGTGCAACGCTTGGGATTATGACATGGTTTAACTGCCTCCCATGGATTCATTAACTTTGGTGATTGTATCATGCATTAATAGGTCAATCTTTTGGTTCAACAACAACTATCTTTACAACAATTTGTATTAGAGCCTGGGTCACAGGTTCTAACTCCTTGCTTGCATTAGGGGGGATTGTTGCAAGGTGTGCACCCTTGGTTTCCTTGTGTTATTTAGTGCAATTCTCGGGTTTGTGACATTTATTAACTCTATTTGTTGTATCAGACATTAACAAGTTGATATTTTGGTGCAATGACAATCGTCTATGCAATAGATCTAACACTCTACTTTCCTCTACATTTGCATCACTTTAATATTCTACTGAACAGTCACAACTTAAATTCACACTGCTCTGATAATATTCAAATCACTTACATGTCTTACATTACTTACATTCACCAAAACACCAAATGATCTAACATATATATCTGCTTCAAGCACAACATCAATTAGGTCACCCTAATTAGATGTAACATCCAAAATATAACTTGTCAACTCCAAAACTTCCCATACACAACTCACACCAAAATTCAAATCTCAAAATAACTTGGAATAGGTCAGCATGGACCTATAATAGATCCCACATAAGACCACAACACTTATTTAACCTTCACATACCTTCAAACTTATTAAGTTGGCACCGTAGAAGACCTAATACCAAATTCTTTAATAGTGTACCCACATTCAAACACATGGACCTCAAAATTTAATGCCAAATAGAGTTCAAACACTAATTCCATTTGTCAACATATTCTCAAAAGTGCAAAGCCAAAAACTTATCCATGAAGAAGTGAAAACTCTCCACTCAAATGCACTATATAGGAAATAACTATAATCTACCAGACTAAATTTCTATTACTTATATCTCTCAAACCAAGAGACAAAACATGATGAAATTTTGGAATTGGATGCTTCTAACAGCCAAAAAAATAATGTTAGAAGTGTAGAGTGAAAACTTCATTTGAGGACTGGTGTAGACCCAAAAACTAGAGCTATGTTACATATAATTAACATAGTTGACACTTAGTCAATTTTCCATTACAACTAACTTTACCAAATCAAACCATCTTGCAAAAATGTCTTCCAAAAATACTCCAAAACTTGTTAGAACCAACCAAAATGACCTACAATGATCTGCACCTTGATCTCCACATGAAGATAAACAATGTTGAATCAATGAAAACATTGCAACACATTGTTGTATATCTTTGTGATTTTCCCTCATGATCATGTTGCCAACAACAACATCAATGACCTTTTTCCAACAAACCACTAGTCTACCAACACAACAAACAAGTTATTTTTAATGCACCAAATTGAAATTTGAGGTTAATTTTAAGAAATTTGAAGAAAATCAAAATCCCTACAAGAAATTTGTTAGTAGTTTCATAATTTAGGTCTTCTCCTAATGTTTTCCACAAGATACACAAATATGTTTGTCCAAAAAGATCAAGGAACTAGGCACACATTAGGGTTAGAAAATTTTGAAAGCACAAAAACAAATGAAGTTAAAAAATAAACAAAAGTGTTACCATGTTACAAACATAAGCATCATTTTACCATAAAAGTGCCAATGTGTCATAGTAGAAGCATCAAGTCATATAAAAAGCAATGGGTCATAGTAGAAGCGTACATAAGTGTCACTATAACCTACAAACATAGAACAAAAAAATATATTAACACAATTTTTTGTAAGAATGGAAAGAATGAAGTTGTTGTCATTGATGTCAACTAGTCAATTGGTTATCAACTAATTGTTGTTGTCATTAGTGTCATGGATACATGTCATTGGCTATATATGTCGAGGATATTGAGAAAATTGTAATGAAGATATGTTGGAGATGTTCAGTGATTGCTATGGGATTTTCTCTTATGTTCGTGTGGTTCATATGTGTTGATCATGGTTGTTGGAAGCTGCTATATCCATATTTTTGTCTATTGATTCACTGTACAGTGCGAGTTATGTTCACCAGTTGTGAACTGTGGTTTTTTATGTTTCTAGTTGAAGTCTGGGAGAAATATTGTTGGTCTGGATTTCTCTTTTTTTAAGTCTTATGACTTGCGATTCTAGAGTTGAGTTGTTTTGATTGTATTGAAGATAATTTTGGTATTTGGAAGGTTTGTGCTTAATTTTTCTATGTGTTTTACACTGCTTTGGATGACCTTGTGTGAAATACTACCTTCAAAGTTAATGAAGCATGTGTTTGGGTCATCCACATTCTAGTTTCAACCTAGGATGTTTTGGCGCTGACCTAATTTGAATTTGAATTTGGATGGCCAAATTTGGATATGTTTCAAAGTTGAAGATGGTATAAATGCAAAATGAGTTAGGGAAGAAGTAGAGCGAGACCAAAGGAAATAGAGACAAGAGCACAAAAAGAGAATAGAGATAAGTGTGAATCAATGTGTACATGTATGATGCGAGTATGGTAGATCAACGCAAAGCCTAAATGTTGAGTCTCCAAAAGTAGTGAGCTGAAGGTGCATTCTATCATTCATGCATGTCTGAAAGTGGATTGAGTGAATTGTGGTGGAATCTTTTGTTGCATTGAGATTTTCTTCTCTTTGTGACAAGTCTTCTTTATCTTCTTTGTATCTCTATGGCAATGATCCCTCTAGGTCGTTAGCCCTATTGGATAGTGAGTCCTTGTTCTAGATAGTGCTCGTCCTTGTTTTGGTAATGAGTCTTGTTTCTTAGGAAGTGAGCCTCTTGTAATCAGTTTTGATATTCTCTATAGTGTGAGTTAATCCTCACCATGGTTTTTCCCTTATTAGGTTTTCCACATAAATCTGGTGTTAATGTGTTTGTGTGATGGTTTTTAGTTTCTTCACTAGTATTTATTGTTTAATCTATTAAGCAGTGCTAAGGATTAGTTTCGGTGAATGAATTAAAGTTTAAATCTGTGACAATTGATTCACCCCCCTCTCAATTATCTTGTTCAATAATTGGTATCAAAGCTTGGTTCTTTGGTGAAGAGCCTAACCACTTGAGGAAGGTCTAGGATGGATAGAAAAATGACTTATGATTATCCAAGGTTCGATGGAACTAATTATGCTATTTGGAAAATACTGATGGAAGAATATTTGGAGTTTTGTGGATATGATGTGGAAAAAGCTTACAAGAATCCTTACACTCCTAGAAATGGTCCGAGTGCAGATGATGAGATCAAAGCACATGAAGCAAACAATAAGGTGAAGTAAATGGAGAACAATCCGTACACCCAATACAAAGGTTCAAATCTAAAAACCTAAGGAATTCTAGGATGCTTTGGAAAGAGCACACAAATGGCGATGAAAGAGTTACAGATGCAAAATTATAGAATTTGGAGACACAGTTTGAGTTTCTACACATGTCTGAAGATGAGAATGTTAAAGATTATGTACAAATATTGGATGAGATAGTGGCCTAATGCAAGGACTTGGTGCTACTGTAGATGAAACAAGAATTGGAAGAAGATTCTTAAAACTCTCTCTAATGCTTATAGTGAGAAGGTTGCTGAACAAAGTATAGATTATAAGACCTACACTAAAGATTTATTGTTGGGATTTCTAACATTTTTTGAGATGAGGAAGCCGAGTCTGAGGAATGGATGCAAATCCAAAACTGCTTTGAAAGCTACAAAAGCTAAGATTTGGATGAAGATAATTTTGATGAAATAGAAGCTAAATTTGTGAGAAGGATGAGGAAAGGCTTCATTAAGTATGAAGTTAAGTTACCCTTTAAATGCTTTAGTTGTGAAGAAATAGGTCATTATGCTGCAAAGTGTCTAGAAAGAGCTAAGAAGAACAAACAAAGATATGAGAAAGGAAAAAAGGAAAGAAGATTAATAGAGAATATTATGTGAATGAGAATGCTAGTATATCTATGAAGATTATGAGTATGAAGATCTTGATGGCAATGAATGCTTGTTCTTGGCTATAAAGGATTAACCTACTTCTACTAATTCTAAAAAATAGGTGAAGGAAAGCCCTCTAGAGAAGGAGAAAAATGAAGGTACTATTATCTCTAACCTACATGCTAAATAAGAAAAGAACTATTGGGTTGTTGATAGTGGTTGTTCACATCATTGAATAGTGATAAAAGTAAGTTTGTTAAACTTGAAAAATATGATGGAGGCTTGGTTATGTTTGGAGATGATATTGGTGCTAAAATTTGTGGGATAGGTTTAGTAAGTTTTGATGGCAAGCATAATACTGATGATGTCTACTATGTTAAGGGTTTAAGGCATAATATTTTGAGTGTTGGTTAGATGTGTAGTAAGGGATATGATCTTGTTTTTAAGGATGGAATATGTGAGATACAAAAAGGATCTGAAACATTGATTGTTGCAGGAAAGAAATATGAAGGAAATATCTATCAACTTAAGGGTGTTGAAGGATGATGCTTTATGACTCAGATTAATGATAGTTGGCTATGGCATAGGAGAATTTGTCACATGAATTTCGATAACATGGCAAGGATTAGCGCAACTCAGATCGTGAGAGATTTACCAAGGATTACAAAGCCTGTTAATGCCATCTATAGGAATTATCAGTTCAGAAAGCAAGCAAGAATTCATTACAGATAAAAGGAAGAGTCTACTACTTGTCTACTAGACATAATTCATACAGATATCTATGGTCCTACAAGAGTATGAATTCTACAAGGTGAAAGGAACTTTATGCTTTTGATTGATGATTATTCTAGATATAAATGGGTTGCATTTCTTAGAGAGAAATCAGATGCATTAGAAAGATCCAAGGCATTCAAATCTATGATTGAAAATGAAGTAAACTTGAAGATATAATGCTTAAGGTCTGGAAGAGGTGGAGAATTCACCTCCCATGAGTTTAATATGTTTTGTGAAGTGCATGGAATAAAAAGACGGTTATCTACTTTGAGAACTCCTCAATAGAATGGATTTATTGAAAGGAAAAATAGAAGAGTTCAAGAGGCTACTAGATCAATGATTAATGAGGTTGGTTTACTGAAAGTTTATTGGAGAGAAGCTATTCATAGTGTTGTTTATGTATTCAATTGATTTCAAGCAAGAGAAAATAGTACGAAGAGCCCATATGAGCTATGGTTTGGAAAAATTCCTACTGTTAAGTATTTCAAGGTATTCAAAACCAGATGTTATATTAGAAGAGATGAAGGGAATTTAGGTAAGTTTGATGCAAGAAGTGATGAAGGAATTTTTATTGGATATTCTACTAAAATAAAATCATACAAATGTTTCAATAAAATATTGAGAAATATTGTAGAAAGTGCAAATGTCAAGGTTGATGAGACAATGAATAATTCAGTTGACATTAATGGATATGTATCTGATGAACCTGATTGTGTAAGAATTGAATAGATTGTGGAAGAATAGGAAAAGGATGAGCAAGAGAAGTAGAATGAATAGGATGAAAGAGAAGAAGAAGCTCTAGTAGTGTCACCTAAGACACCTAGATATGTGCAAAAGAACCATTTAGAAAGTCAAATTATTGGAGATAAGACTAAAGGAGTATTAACTAGAAGAAGAGTTGCTGCTGAAATTAATTTGTGTTTATTTTTTGAGATTGAACCAAAGATTGTAAGTGAAGCATGTAAAGATGAACATTGGATGGAAGCCATGAAAGAAGAACTTATGCAGATTGAGAAGAATCAAACTTGGAAATTGGTCCCAAGACTGGCAGATAAAAACATTATTGGATCAAAGTGGGTATTCAAAAATAAGCTGAATGAGAATGGAGAAGTGGTTAGAAACAAAGCAAGGCTTGTGTGTAAAGGTTACTCAAAATTGGAAGGTATATATTTTTAGGAAATATTTGCTTTGGTACCAAGAATGGAAGCTAGAAGAATGTTCTTAGCATTTGTTGCTCATAAAGATTTCAAGGTCTATTAGATGGATGTCAATTCAACATTTTTGTATGGTGAGCTAGAAGAAGAGGTCTACATGGAATAACTAGAAGGATTTTAGTTGTCAGAGCAACTGGATATGGTGTGCAGATTGAAGCAAGCTCCTAGAGCTTGGTATGCAAGGTTAGACAGGTATCTGATTCAACAAGGTTTCAACAAAGGTACGACAACTAGTAATCTATATTTTAAGATTGAAAATGACAAAATATTGATTGTAGTTGTATATGTTGATGACATTATCTTTGAAGGAAATGAAAATATGTGCAAGATTTTTGTGGAAGAGATGCAAAAATAATTTGAAATGTCTATGTTTGGAGAGATGAATTTCTTTCTTGGGCTACATATTAATCACACAAAGAAAGGAATTTTTATGTCACAGTATAAATATGTGAAAGAGATGTTGAAGAAGTTTGGGATGGATGGTTCTAAACTAATATGTACTCCTATGATGACTGGTTGCAAATTGGGTAAAGATGATGATTCACCTAAAGCTAATCAGAGCAAGTATAGATCTATGATTGCTGGACTATTGTATTTGATTGCTACTAGACCGGATATTATGCATGTTGTTTGTCTTGTGGCTAGATTTCAAGATCCTAAGGAAACACATGTTGCTATTAAAAGAATATTTAGATATTTTAATGGCACTCCATATTAGGGATTATGGTATCCTAGAGATACTAAGTTTGCTCTAAGTTCTTATACAGATACAAATTGGGCTGGATGTGTAGATGACATAAATAGTACAAGTGGTGGTGCATTATTTATTGGTTGTAGATTAGTGGCATGGCTTAGTAAAAAGCACGATTCATTCTCCTTTTTTATTGTTGAAGCTGAGTATATTGCTGCTGCATCTTGCTGTACACAAGTTCTATGGATGAAATGAACATTGAAAGATATCACAGTGGTGTATGTTGATCCTATTTATATCTTCTATGATAATAAAAGTGCACTTAACATTTCAAAGAATCTTGTGATGCACTCGAGGACGAAGAATATATCTATTAGGTATCATTTCTTGAGAGAGAAGGTCATAGAGAATGAAGTAAAGCTTGAGTATGTTCTGACAAAGGATCAAATGGCTAATATATTTACGAAGGATCTTCCTAAAGATACTTTTGAGTATCTCCGAGAGAAGTTAGGGGTCATTGTGCCTCCTTTCTTTAGATGCATCTTCAATATGGTTCTATGGATGATTAATGTTTTGGTGGCTACCTCTCAGGGAGAGCAGGTAGTGTCAGATGTTTTCATTGTGATTATTTTGTTTACTATGTCAAAGGGGAAATCAATATAAAATATCTTTTGCCTTCGACATTGATGTAAAAGGGGGAGAGGAAGCATATGAAAAAGAGAGGAATCAAAAAAAGGAGAGGGAGAATATAAAAGACTATCTACTAAAGGGGAGAAACTGAAAGGAATAGAAAGAAAAATCTTGAGAAGTGTATTCAGAGCTAGTATGGTGTCTTTGATGGTTTTTCATTTTCACATAATGTGTTGCCATCAATGACAAAGGGGGAGATTGTTGCAAGAATGGAAAGAATGAAGATGTTGTCATTGATGTCAATTGGTCAATTGGTTATCAACTGATTGTTGTTGTCATTAGTGTCATGGATACATGTCATTGGTTGTATATGTCGAGGATATTGAGAAAATTGTAATGAAGATATGTTGTAGATGTTTAGTGATTGCTCTGGGTTTTGATCCGGGATTTTCTCCTATGCTTGTGTAGTTCAGATATGTTGATCATGGTTGTTGGAAGCTGATATATCCAAATTTTTGGTTGTTGATTCATTGTACTGTGAGATTTGTGTTCACTAGTTGTGAACTGTGGTTTTCTGTGTTTCTGGTTGAGGTCTAGGAGAAATATTGTTTGTCCGTATTTCTCTTTGTTTAAGTCTTATGACTTGCGATTCTAGAGTTGAGTTGTTTTGATTGTATTGAAGATAATTTTGGTATCTAGAAGGTTTGTGCTTAATTTTCTATGTGTTTTACACTGGTTTGGAACCTTGTGTGAAATACCACCTTCGAAGTTGATGAAGCATGTTTTGAGTCGCCCTCATTCTAATTCCACCCTAGGATGTTTTGGCACCAACCTAATTTGAATTTGAATTTGGATGGCCCACTTTGGATATGTTTCAAAGTTGAAGATAGTATAAATGCAAAATGATTTAGGGAAGAAGAAGCGAGATCAAAGGAAATAAAGACAAAAGTGCAAAGAGAATAGAGATAGGTGTGGAAGTGTGTGTGTATGATGTGAGTATGGTAGATCAATGCAAAGCCTAAATGTTGAGTTTCCGGAAGCAATGAGCTGAAGGTGCAATCTATCATTCATGCATGTCTACAAGTGGATTGAGCGAATTGTGGTGGAATCTTTTGTTGCATTGAGATTGTCTTCTCTCTATGATAATTCTTATTTATCTTTTTTGTATCTCTATGGCAGTGAGCCCTTTGGGTTGTTATCCCTGTTGGATAGTGAGTCCTTGTTTTGGCAGTGAGCCTTGTTTCTCAGGTAGTGAGCCTCTTGTAATCAGTTTTGATATTCTCTATAGTGTGAGTTAATCCTCTTAGTGGTTTTCCACATATTGGGTTTTCCACGTAAATCTGGTGTTATTATGTTTGTGTGATGGTTTTAAGTTTTTGCACTAGTATTTATTGTTCAATTTGTTAAGCAGTGTTAACGATTAGTTCCGGTGAATAAATTGAAGTTTAAATCTGTGACAACTGATTCACCCCCCTCTCAATTGTCTTGTTCAACCCAATTAGGATTAGAAATACCAATTACCCACAAAGAAAAGATCAATTAAACCTCCTAACCAATGAAATTGAATGCACTTGCTTTTGGAAAAGATCAAGAAAATCATAAAAAACATTAAAATCATGATCAAAAGTAAAGAAAACCTAACATTCCATTTTTAAAAACTTGATGGATTTCGGTGTTGGATTTCTCAAACCCTAGAACACAACTTTGTAAAAGCTTGAATTGATGATGATTGATCCACAAGATGGTCAAATTTCTCAAAATTGGTTGAATGCTCGAGATTGAATGCTTGTGAATGATGGATCATAACACTTGTGAATGAATTTGATGGAGGGAAATGACTTGTTTTAGAATTTCAATTTTTTGATTGATGGTGGAGATTGAAAGTTGAGATTAAATCAAGATGATCAATGATGGAGATTAATTGAGGGATTTAGTTAACTAAAAATATCTCCTTATTTTTAGGAAATTTGTTGAAATATATTAAAAAGAGAATATTTCATAGAATATTCATTTGAGAGGGAAAATTAAGAAATTAAATAAATTCAAAATTTATTTAATTATGAGAGGAATAGAATATCCATTTTAAAAAGAGAATATTCCATGTGCAAGTGGGAGAAGAAAATTAGCTAATTAAATAATTAAAAAATATTTAATTATGTGAATCGGAAGAGAATTATATTTTCTAATTAAATAATTATTTAATCAAATAGGATTGAAGAAAATTGTTAAAAATGATGAATTAATCAAATACTTAAAAACCATTTAGTTACTAGAGGAAAAATGGTGAATTAGAGGGAAAATGATGAAAATTAGTGAAAAGTGACAAAAGGTGAGGAAAATGATGAGAAATGATGAGAAAGTGATGAAAAAGATTAATTAGTTATGAAAATGAGGAAAGTGGATGTGTGATATGTCTAGACATTTCTAGATGTCTACAAAAGCCTCTTCTCTGCTCTTTCCCTTATCACTCGTTTGCCTCTGGTGTTGAGACAATTCCAAGAGATCTCTCTTGTCTAGGGTTGATCTAGGGACTCTTCTATACCTTTCTAGAGAGAATGAAATATTTTTTTTCCAATTTTTCTAAATCAAGGAGACCATCCTTCTAGTGCTAATTTTTTTGATGGTGGTTTTAGCACAACCAACTTGCTAAGTAATAATAAATTATTACTCTTGAAAATTTAGAATTCCTAATCCAATGTTCCTTTTAAGCCAGGTCTTAATTGTGATGGATAGCTAAGTGGTTTGTGTGAACTTTTTCAAGAAGGGGCGTGAGTGATTTAGATATTCTAGAAAATATATTCAAGACATAAAATAAAAATAGAAAGATTTATTTCTTTGAATTCACAACTAATTAAATTTTAGTGCATCGTTTCTTTAGCAAATCTATGTTATTACTATGCTCTTTCAAAAACTTAAAGTATTATAAAATAAATATAAAAAAATTACGGTTGAGAGATAATTTTAAATATTAACAAACTTAAACTAAATGGAAAAAGGTAAATCTTATTCTATTTATCAATTCTGAATGGTTAGGAAAAGTCATGATAATTGGTACTAAAGTAATTAGTATTCACTCAATCATAGTTAATACTAATGCAATATTCAAAGGAAATTAATAATCTTAATATTTTTAAGCCACATCAAATCATATCACCATAAAGCATGCATAGATTTGAGACAAGACTCTATCTAGTATCATAGTAGAAAGATTAACTTTACCAAGTTATTCAATTTAGACAAATAAAATAGGCATACCATCACCAATGATCAAGATTCATATGCATTCAATAGGTGTAGTCTTTAGATATTTTATAAAATGCTCATAAAATATAGTAGGAGAAATCCACGTTGAGGTTGCATTTATTTTTATAAGTAAAATTATTTTTGATCTTTAATAATTCTAAAACATCCAAAATATATAGAACCATGTGTCCTATAATTTATGAATCCAAATAAGTTAATTTAAAGTGCAACTACGGTGATAAACCCTTATCTAAAAATAAACTTAACTAAGCTAAACAACTTATTTCTAAACTAGAGTCTAACTAAAAATTCAATGCCAAATTGGTGCTTTACCACTTGGGCATTGATTTATTATAAATTTGTTTTAAAATATAATAAAGTTCAATAGTTTTATTTAATCAATATTAGGAAAGCTTTCTGGAAATGCACTAATAACTTCATTCATAGTATCCATAGGGGGACCTCGATGATACTTCAACTTTATCCTCTACGAGAAGGAAAAATTCTCTAACTTTTCTTGTAAGTCAGTGAAGCCCACAACTTTGGATTTTGGGTCATCATCTGTTCAATGGTCAGTTGAGTGATTTGACCTGGCAACAACTCCTCAAATTCTCCAATAATCTTACTTGGAGATACCACTAGGGACAGGGTTTCCCAGAAAGTGCATTCTAATTTCTCCATAAATTATTATATTTTACCGTAGCCTATTCAACTAGGCCCTTGTTTCAATTCAATTTAAATTTTTCTCTTGTTCAAATTCTTTACTCTCAACTGCCCTTCTTTTAGCCATTCTTTTGGCCTATCTTGATCCTCTTCTTCAATCACAACTTCCTTTAGAAATATTATTAGGGAGTGGACTTTATTTTCTACATAATTGAGATGCAATCATTCTAAACTATTAAATATTCATTTATTTCTAGCTCCATTTGGTGAGTTAGATTGGGCTCATCACTAATGTAGTGATACACATTTATTGTCTTTTTCAAAACTCTGTTGGCTAAGGCCTATAGGTTATCCTTCCACCCTTTAGAAATAGTTAGCCAACCCTTAGGGTTTGGATGTTGAGCATCCTACAAAATTGGTCTAGGAGAAAGTGCATCAACATGTCCAATTAAGTTATTGACATATGATGTCAATTAGGACACCTGAGCATTTAATTCTTCCTTGATGTTATCATATTTTTGCATCCTTTTTAGGATGGTAGATACAACCATCTGTAATGATTGTTGTTCCCCTTCTCTGGTTTATACACGAAGGTTGATGTGCCTTATTTGGTAGTCCTTAGGAAAAATGTTGGATTCTGGCTTGTATACTATAGGGATGGATATTTGAGCCACTCTATTTCCTTGCTCATCCATGATAATAGTAGAAAATCTCCTAGATCTCTTTATTTTCTTTGTAGGAGCTTGGAATGAAATAGCAAGAATGGTGAAGTTTTAATCCTCCTCCTCTTTGACATAACTCATTTTTCTCTTATGAATGGTATGGTTTAACCATACTAAGAGGTTAGAAGAGAATTCATGCTAAGGAGAGGGGATGACTTTTGTATTGTGCAAGGCTTGATAATTTTCATTCTCTACCTTAGGTGCCTCTTTTTCTTGTTCTATGTCTTCTCCTACAGTTTCCTCTATTTGAACTTCTCTCTAAATTTATTCTTCTCTCGCTATTTCTTCTTCTACTACCTCCTCATTTTGAACTTCCTCTTAACTTGTTTGTAGTTATTCTTGTTCTTGGGGAGGAGGAGTATCATATAAAGGTGAAAGAGGAGAATACTGAGGAAGTGGAGGAATTAGAGAAATGGGTGTGTGAGAAGGAGAGACATGAGGGGGAGAATGTGGTGGAGGACTTGGAGGAGCAGTTGGGTTTTCAGGTGATGGAGGAGGAGAAGGGATAGGAGATGAATTAGGTCTTGGAGGAAGATATGACAAAGGAGATTCATGCAAGGGAGAAGAAAAATGACTATGTGAACCAAACCTAGGTACTAATGTGGCTCTAGGCTCACTCTTAGTTCTCTTTATCCATTTTAAACTACTCAATTCCTCACTCTCTTTTTTCACTTGATTCCATGACTATCTTCTCTTTTTCCTTCCTCTTCTTTAATCTAGTTACTGAGGAAGACAATCTTTGTTTCGTAGTTGCAATAGTAGATGTACCTTAAATTGGTTTGGAATTTGTTGGCTTTGATTGAGGTTGTGGAAAATTCATCATAGGGAAAGGAAAAAAAAACCATCTCTTAGAACAATCCTTGACACTTGTTGCCCTTGTTTCCATATCATCGTCTTCTACAACTGAATAATCTACATTATAAATTGGTTGATTGAAAATCTCTTGTCCATTGTAAACATGGTCCAAAAATTTCCCATTATCTTTTAAATCCTTTGGGGCTTTGGGTACATTGCAATCCTTCATCATGTCTACTATTAGCCTATAGTAGTCTTTCATCCTTACTTCAAATTCATCATGACACTTAGACCAATGGTCTTCAAAAGTAGGTTCATGTTTGAAAAAAGAACCTATAACTTTGCTTATTTTCCAATAGGGTTTAATTTGACCCTTGGGTCATTACATAGGTTCATTGTATACATAGCCAAATCCAACTCTATAGTCCTAGCAATTTACATATTTGCATAGGAGTATCTTGACTTGTGTTTTCCAACAATCAATTTTTGAACCTCAATCATCTGTCTATATAATTTGAACAAGATTATCTTGTCAATGGGTTATCTCAACAACTTGAGGGGAGCCTTGTAGAATCCTATGACTCTAATGTATGAGCATCTCACTACTTTGACATGAAAACACCATCTATCAGAACATTGAAGGAAATAATCAAAATAAGTGAATCAACACCCCTTATTAGGCTCCAAAGATGATCCATTTTAAGTTGCATTATAATGAAAGGAATTTTAAATTCTTGGTTATCCAAAGTTCCAATTTGTTAGGTGTCAGGTCTCTGCTATACCTCTTATCACTTGCCAAAAGTCTCATAGATCCTAAACAAACTTATTTAGAACATTGATTTTGAAAGATATATTCATTGTTTAGTATTTTTGAGAATCAAATTTTGAGAATGTAGCTTATTACTTGTTTATTATTAGGACAAAATTGTTAGGATAGACACCCACTATTTTATACTTGATAATTTTTTTAGAAAAGTATATGGAATATCGTTAGGGATTGGGTTTCAAGAGTAATAATTATCTCTTATTTCTATAAGATCTTAATTGTTAAGG
Source organism: Sequoia sempervirens (assembly GCA_007258455.2). NCBI lineage: Eukaryota > Viridiplantae > Streptophyta > Pinopsida > Cupressales > Cupressaceae > Sequoia > Sequoia sempervirens. Next base: position 94,173,158 of record VDFB02270651.1, on the reverse strand, counting down.
CACACAACCGATCACCAATATTCAATAATCTTCAGATATAGCTTATGTCTTAAGGATTTCCTTCGATAGTTGATAAGGTGAAGTCACAATGTCTGATTCTCAAAAATACAAAGTGTTTTCTTTATCGATTTTCTTTGGGGATTGAAAGTCAGGAAAACTATTTGTGCTCTTTGAAATTTTTTATGATGTTCAATAAGACATACTTTTGAATTTGACCAAAATGAAAATGTTTTAAAATATTCAGGGAGATTCAAGCTTTGGAAGTTGGGATTTTTGGATAAATCTTACCTAAAGTTCAAGATAAACATTAAATGATATCTAGCTACAACCTATCATGGTTTGAAACTTGCTCAGTCAAAAGGATTCAAGAAGGTATGGCTAGAAGGAGACTCTTTGAATATTGTTAATTGTCTTAACAAAGATCAACCCCCAACTTGGTTATTGAGAACATCATTAGAGATGCTATTTCCATTATAAAATTCTTTGAGATGTGTTATATCTCACATATCTTTCATGAAGGAAATAAGCTTGCTGATTATTTTGCTAATTTAGGGGTTACTTCTAGACCTAGTGAATGGGATTTGAATGATCCCCTACCCCTTGAAGCTAAAAGTATTCTTAATCATGAAATTCAATCATTACAAGATGGTTCTAACTTCATGGTCTAGGTGGTGTCACAAGGTGAACTATAATCATATGATTATTGCAAAATATCTCCTTGTTGAGTTTAGCTTCACTCCCATTAATAATTATGGTAATTATGGGAAGGACATGCATTTATAGATTATTATGTTCAATTAGCTTTTCAAAGTCAGTCCTATATGGATTCTAGGTTCACTAAGGAGGATTTTTTCTTTTTTTTGGTGAAGTACTTCAGTTTTCATCTTTTGTTAGGTTTTGGGTTGCCATAGTGGAAGATAGAAGTAGGATTGAACTAGTGCCTTGTGAATTTATTAAGAGTAATGAGAAGGTTTGGAGAATATTGATGGAAGGCGGTGTTACCCCTTACATAGAGAAGCTGCATGGATTTGAATCAAAAATTTCTAATGCTTTTGTGTCTGTTTATAAGGATATAATTTTTAGATTTTATGAAATGAAATTTGACATCACCAAGAGGACCTTATTGGAAAGATAACGGGCCTTCCCAATGATGGTAGAAATTTTTTCAGAGATATGAATGTCTCAAATGCCACCATGAAACTCTTTTGTAAAGACAATGAGAGGGAAAGACTGCTTAAAGTGGCTTGTGGTGGGTATGACAAGAAGTCGATCAAACCTATTTTGGATGACATGGGCATCACCTTGATGAGGAACTTCTGTCTAGATGGTAGATTTTCAACTTTATTTGGTTATCATTTCATCCTCTTGAATCACTTTAGACTAAAAAGTTAATCTCTTTTCCTTACTATTTGCTGGTTTCTTTGGAGAATGGGATTAAAGAACATAGAAAGAGCCCTAGGAACCTTATATTACATGAGGGTATGATTTTGTTGATAATGGAATATGCTAATTCCTTTTATGTTCCTAAAGAGCCTAAGAAATTGTTTAAAACTCATCTTGTTAAGTAAGCTAAGCAATTTTTTGGGTATGAAACTGGTGTGGATTTAGATGGTGATGAGTGGGAAGAGGAGGGATCTATGGATTAGTCGATGGAAGTGTTCTCTAAACCCCCTATTGAATTTGACCCTAAGCATAAGAAAAATTCAAAGAAGAAACCCCAATATTCCTCATTTGGGGTTTCCTAGACTGGTAACGAGGATGGTGATCCCTCCCATACCTCTAACAAAAAGATTTTGAGATCTATAAAAGACCCAAGTGATGGTTTTTTTTTGGAGCCCCCACTTGTTAAAAGGATGTGTTCTCCGCTTGTTAGTATTAAGGGTAAAAATGTTAAGGAGACAATGTGTTCTATTTCCAAGGATATATTTATGGAGCCTCCTTCTGGTCATAAAAGGAATAACATAAATAAGGGACAGGTTTCTTTAGAAGCTAAGAAGAAAATAAAATCTGGGAATGTGGGGGAGGCTAGTGAAGGGAATGCGGATGGAAGGTTTGTGGATGAGGATTCTAGTAAGATCAATAAGGGACAAGCTACTTCAAAGGTTAAGAAGAAAATGAATAATGGAAATGAGTATGAGGCTGGTGATGAGAATATGGAGGGGAGGTCTGTGGATGAGGATTTTGCTTAGTTCAAGCCTTCTTCGATTGCTGTTACGGAGGGCCCTAGACCTAAAATTCAAATTCCTGGTGAGGTTTATGGCAGATAAAAATTTAAGGTTTTTATGCTTGATGACACTCAACAGGGGATCTAAATGATCCCTCTGTTGACCTATCAGATGATATCAACATTTTCAATTGCAACAGAGAAGAACTTGATAATGTTCTTAGTATGGATAAGGGTGGTACTATTATTATTTTTAGACTGGTCAAATGGTTTTTCATTGAGGTTAATCAAATCAATATTAAAGTTCACTCCATGATCAATAAATCTGATAAGAACATCAACAAAGAGGAGGATGCTAGAGACTATGAACACTCTAATAGAATGATGAGTATTCTCAAGAATGTGGCAAATGATATCTTGATTATAAAGGAATTTGAATCTAGAATATTTGTTTTGGAGGAAAAGACTTGTGAAGTGTGATAATCTTGAGAAAGCGGTCAAAGTTAGTCAGAGTACTCTTCACAATAATGTTTAAGGTCTTAAATTTCTCAATGAAAAAGTGAGGAATTGGAAAGGGAAGTTGTCTGGTCAGCTGAAGGAGGATGTTGGTGTTGAGATAGATTTGACTAAGGGAAATCATGGTGCTACTATAGGTATTGGTCTGAGTATCTATACTCATAGTAATACCAAGAAACCTTTGGAGATCCCAACTAAAGAACTGGCTGAGGTGGCCGTTATGCATGAGCACATTATCTCCCAAGATATAGAAGCTACAAATATCTTGAAGAATTTATAGTAGGATGTAGTTTTTTGGTGGTTTTCTCTACTAATGTTTTGCTTATGGTTGGCTACTTGTTTTGTATTGCTTATTCTATAGTAGTGTTCCTTTTGTAAAGGGTTTTGAGTCCCTTCAAAACCTGCTTTACCTCTAATAAAAAAACATTAAATGATATCTCCAACATTTAACATTCGAAAACACAAAGTGTTCAACTAAAATATTTCAAGGAGTTATTTGTCAGACATTAGGGATTAAACATATGGTTTGAGGTTTAATGAATAATTATTTAAAAGTTATTGTTGATTCTTGATGCCCAAAATTGAAGCCAAATTATGGGAACCCTAAGGAAAAAAAAAGGCATTTATTGAAAACATACCTTCTCTCTTTCCAATACAAGGTTGGAAAGGCAACCTAGAGCCAAATGGGATGACGCATAAAATCATCGATCAAAGAACTCAAGGAAAAAATGATTTGATGAGTTGAACCAAAAAATAAAACAAACCAAAAAAAGAATACAAAAATGAAAAAACCATGCAAGAACCAAGAAAAAACTAGAAACAAAGAAAGATCTACCAAGTTTCAAGCCTGCCTTGAAACATTGCAAGAAAGGAAAAAGGTGGAAATGAATGTGGGTGACAATGAGGGGACACATGAACAACACCACAAACTAGGAAGAAGTGATGCAATGACACCACCATGGACCAAAAAAAGAAAATTTGAGAAAATGTGGGTTGAAATCATGAAGGGAGTTTAAAAAATATGCATAGCTCGTTGGTAACTTGTTCAACAATTCTCAAATGATAGTAAAAATTACTCAAAATCACTTTTAAACCCATTTAAATGGTGCATTAATTCTTAATAAATATTTGAAAATGCAATTGAATGCTCTGATAGGTGGGAAAAATGAGATGAAAAACACTACCACCATTGAGCCTTAGGGATCGGGAATGTTGCGGGATTGACATGCTGACTAGGAGAACACTGACGACTGAAAATTTGAAATGGGGAATGGGTGAAACAAATAGATGTTGGGGGTCAAGCTTGACAAAGATGACATGCCAATATTGAAAAATTTCAAAACTTTGACATTTGAATATGCCAAGGGTTCCCATTTTGCTAGAAAAAAAAATGGGGTGTGGGTGCAAGGTACAACGAGTATCTATTGGAAATTGGATTGCATCAAATAGTTGTCATTAATGTCAATAGGTTTTCGTTGATGTCAACACAATACCAAATGTATGAGATGTTTACTAGAAGCTATTCTCTATCGAAGATATTCTTTATCTATGATCCAATGTGTTGGTTTTTGGGTCCAGATTCTACCGCAAGATAAGCTATGACTCTGATATCTTAACTATGTCTTTATGATTCACTCAAACAACTATATTCAGAGTCTTGAGAAGTATTTGTGTTGGGAGTAGTATGTTATCAATGACAAATTCTTTTGGGTCTTGGCTGACCTAACACATGTTATGATTTAAGAAGATTGAATTTACCTTGGGGATGTTTTGTATGGAGCTTAGCCGACTTGGTACAATGCACTATGTGGATAAAATGTTTAAATCTCATATGGTGCCAACAAAGAAATTTTTTATTATTTTGTGTTCATCTAATTAGGCCAACCTAATTGATGAATAAAGATATACTTGTATATATATATAAGATGTTTTGAGGAATGAGCATTAGTATGAGAATTGAGATATGCATGAGCAGTATTAGTGGATATATGGAGTGAATGTGAAATGTGAAGATGAAAAGGTGTGTAAAGATTTGAGCCTTAATGCCTTATCAGTTGTGATCAGTACAATTTTGTTGAGCGGCTACTGTGTAAGGAAGTACTTCATATTCTGAGCTTCAGTGGAATTGAACCCTGCACATTGAAGGTGTATCCTATTAGCTCAATATTTTGGTAGTGAGCCACTATTATTGTATCCTGGTGGTTAGCCATCTTTTGCATCTCCAAGTTGTAGCCCTGTTGGATAGTGAGTCTTTGTTCCAAATAGTGAGTCCTTATTTTAGGCAGTGAGCCTTATCTCAAGCAACGAGCATTTTTGTAATCGGTTTTGATATTCTCTATAATGTGAGTTAATCCTCACCATGGTTTTTCCCTTATTGGGTTTTCCACATAAATCTAGTGTTATTGTGTTTATGTGTTGGATTTGAGTTTCTGCATTGGCATTTGATGATTAATCACTTAAAGTAGTTTTAAGTATAAGTTTTGGTGATTGAATTAAAGGTTAAAATCCATGACAACTGATTCACCCCCCCTCTTAGTTGTCCTATTCAACAATATCTTCTATAATTAGTGAGCATGAGATGTAATTAGTGCTTCATGGGGGAGTGCTTGGGAGTTACATATGCCAACTTGCATAATGGAGTCAAAGATGCTTATATATGAGCTATTTTTTATATTGGGATGGCTCCACTCATGTAAGGGTTATGAGAGATCATACCACATGGTTTTTTTGGATATTATTTTGGCCTATGGTATTATTTTTTGGTGGTTTCTTGGGCCTCCTTTAGTCTAATTATTAGTGCCATGGGATAAAGGATTATGAAAGGTATTTTATAAAGTCATATTATCAATTTTACACTAGGGAGCAAGAATGTTGATCTTATTGAATCTTACATTGATATCTTATCAATATATTGTAACCATTAATGTTTTTAAATAATACTTTAGATGTGTGTGCTTTGAAGACTAGGATTTTTCTAAGAGGGTTTTCCTAGGGTATATCTGCAGTGTTGTAAATTGTTACCCATAACAATTTCATACTATATTGACACCATAATTTGAATACATAATATTTATATTAATAATTTATTCATTTTAGGGCTAGATTGAGAAAATGAATTAAAATCCTCAACATCCCAAGAGTTTTAGGCTAAAAACACCTAGACTTAAGGGTGTCCTATTTTAATAATTATCACTTTCGTGTTGACCTTTGGTGATTTAAAAATGATCCTAGGTTAGCCTATATACAAAATTATCAATTGGGATGCAAATATAAACAAGTTTTCCCTCTCATTTGAATAACTAGGCACTATTATGAAAAATATGCAATATTATACTCTACTTGTGAAGCTATATACAATCTATTCTCGACATGCTAGCTACAACAATATATTGTGTTATATGTGTAGACATTGAAAAATGTCTTGGTCTGTGAGCGCCATTTTTCCATTGTCTTGGTCTTCTTCCTTACATAATTAAATAATTTTAGTTATTTAATTATTGTCTTTGATCATGTTCCTCTATTAAATTATATAATTTTAATTATTTAATTAATTAATTTCTTGGTCTTTATTCTTCTCTTATCAATTAAATAAATTAAGTATTTATTTAATTGCATCGCTAACACTCTTTTCTTCTATAATTTTTTTTTGATACACAAGATACTATATATTTTATTAATATAAACTAGAAAACTTGATTACAAACGTCTGCCATGTAGGTAATAGGATTTTGTCAAAAATTCATCCAACCACCATGGAATTTTCTAGAAAGTCAGCCACCAAAAAATGAAATCTAACAAAAGCCACTGATAACCCTAACCAAAACATGTTATGGTAAAGCCATGAATAGTTGAAAAGCAACCCAAATAACCACCGAGACAGAGAAAAAATAGAGTCGACCCGAACAAGCCCAAAAAATCTTCGACCTAGTAGCCATCTTACAAAAACTTGTTCAATTTTGCGAAGTCTTCAATTCCTCTTTCCACTCTTCATCACCAACTGTTATCATACCAATTTTTTTTTTAAGAAATTTGACCACCACCATCACAAACACCTTGTGCCTCATCAAACCCGGGCCATGCAAGTCTAGAAGAAATGGATAAATTTTTACTGTATCCTTTGAACGAAGCCGCTCCAGGTCACACGACCACGAAAAACCTCTACATTCGAGCACTACACTCAAGACCTCATCCACGCCTTCCACCAAGTCTTCTTTGAATAGTTTAACCAACAAGCCTTTAGCCTCCGCCTTCAGGACCTTATTGTCCAAAAGAGAGGCAAGAAAATGAGAGGAGACATGCAAATTGTCCCTCCCATACTCATTGCACTCCAAATGGCCCGAACCCAAAACCATTTTTATAGCCACAAGCACCAATGGCTCATAATTGAGAAAAATGCGCTTAATCCTTTGATCAAATACCTCCCCGAACGAGGCTTTCCTTGACAACAGCTTCAAAGAGATGGGGGTATCAACTCCAAAATGAGCGAGGCTTGCCACAGAGACATAAATCATGAATTTAGATCCCTTCGCCATCCTCAATCCTGCTCAGATTGCCTTAGATGAGAAGAAGAAGGGAACCCACTATCACCACAGACACCTACAAAGAAAAGAATGCACCCAAAAAAAACCAAACCTACAATAAATAAACAAACTCGGATTACCAAGCCACTGTCAAAATCAACGAATGGTACTCAACCAATAGGCCAAATGTCCTTTTTGTAGGAAGAGATCACCTCATCATTATTATCCCACATCACAAAGTTTAGCAGAAGAGTCCACAACTATCCTTCAACACGTGCCAACATCACTCAAAAAGATTGGTAAAAACCTTGTCCACACCAAAACACCAGCTGAGATCTCCACCCCCTACCACCTTTTGACGTGGCATCCAACGCTACCTCCCTCTGCTAGCCTGGAGGGACACCCGCCCTACCCCCCAAACTCTTTCCTTCTCTAATTAAATAAATTATAAATTATCATTTATTTATTATTTGCTTTTCATTATTCGTCTATAGTTAAATAATTATTTTTAATTATTTATCTATTCATTAATCTTTTCGTCCTTCTATGGTTAAATAATTATTAAAATTATTTGACTCCATCTTACCACTTTCCCTCTATTAAATAATTAATCCAACTTAATTATTTAATTCCTTTTTTCATTTGCCTCGATATATAATTTAAATGGTTGCATAATCATTTTAATTTTAATAATAATTTCCCTCTCTCCATAAATAAATATTCTAAAATGATTATTTATTCTTCCATATCTTTTATCAAATTCAATAAAATGGTCAAAGATTCCTCACCCGAATTTTAAATAATTATTAAAATTATTTGACTCCCTCTTACCACTTTCCCTCTATTAAATAATTAATTCGACTTAATTAGTTAATTCCTTTTTCCATCTGCCTCTATATTTAATTTAAATGGTTTCATAATCATTTTAAATTAAATATTTATTTCCCTCTCTCCATAAATAAATAATCTAAAATGATTATTTATTCTTCCATATCTTTTACCAAATTAAATAAAATGGTCAAAGATTCTTCTCACGAATTAAATAATTTTATTTAGTTCCTCCACTACTTTCCCTCCACTCTCTTCTTTCAAATCTTGACCGTTGATTCTCTCTAGTCTTATTTCAATCTTGACTATTTGTTCATAGCCATCCCTAGCCCACTACTTTGTGGTGCATGAATCCTCCACTATTGATCTTGGTATATTTTAGAAGATTGATCTCGTTTGTCCATTCAAAAATATTTTCTATAAAAAGGATTTCTCCTCCATTTTGGCTTTACAACCACATTCTCCAACATTCATGCTACCATATCACTATCACTTGCAGGTGTTCGAATAATTCAAAAATGAGGGCAAGCAAAATAATCAACCATGATAGGGGAGTTTTCTTTGGTGCTTTCATTCTTGTTTGCTTCCTTTGATCATTTGTACTCCCTTGTTTAGATTTGGGATTTGGGCTTAGATATTAGGTAGAGTGGTTGCTACTTGGTCTTAGCTATTTTGCATTTCGAATTTCCCTATCTTACATTAGTGAAAACAAATTTGAAATGCAAAATAGCTAAGACCAAGTAGCAACCACTCTACCTAAGATCTAAGCTCAAATCCCTAATCTAAACAAGAGAGTACAAATGATCAAATGAAGCAAAAAAGAATGAAAGCACAAAAGAAAACTCCCCTATCATAGTTGATTATCTCCCTTGCTTCTCAAATCTACTTTTGTAAGCTTGCCCTTAGTTTTGAAGTATTTGAACGTCTACAAGTGATAGTGATATGGTAGCATGAATGTTGGAGAATGTGGTTGTAAAGACAAAATGGAGGAGAAAACTTTCTTTTATAGAAAAGATTTTTGAATGGACGAATGAGATCAATCTTCTAGAAAATTCCAAGATCAATGGTGAAGGATTCATGTACCACAAAGTAGTGGGCTAGGGACGACTATGAAAGGATGGTTAAGATCGAAAGAAGACTAGAGAGAATCAACGGTCAAGATTTGAAAGAAGAGAAGGGAAAGTAGTGAAGGAATTCAATAAAATAATTTAATTCATGAGAGGAATCTTTGACCATTTTATTTAATTTGGTAAAATATATGGAAGAATAAATAATCATTTTAGATTATTTATTTATGGAAAGAGGGAAATGAATATTTAATTTAAAATGATTATGCAACCATTTTAATTAAATATAGAGGAAAATGGAAAAAGGAATCAAATAATTAAGTTGGATTAATAGAACAAAACTAATAGCTAAGATTGATCCTCTAAAATATTTGTTGAGAAAAGAAACTTTGATAGGTCGATTAGCAAAGTGGGTCATCATTCTGAGTGAGTATGAGATAGATTATGTTGATTGTAAATTAATAAAAGGAAAAACAGTAGTTGATCAACTTGTAGATGCTCCAATGATAGCAAACCATCCTCTTTGTCTAAATTTCTTGATGAATTTGTCTTTGTAATAGAAACTCCCACAACATGGAAATTGTACTTTGATAGATCCTACAAAAATCATGGTTTAGGGGCTAGGATTCTTTTTATCACACCTCAAGGGGATTCCATTCCTAAGTCCTATAGAATAACATTCCTATGCACAAAAAATATGGTTGAGTACGAAGCATTGTTGATAGGATTACACATGACAATCAAATAGAAAATCAATGATCTTCAAGTATATGGTGATTATGAGTTGGTTATCCATCAAGTGAATGATGATTATGATACAAAGGACAAGAAGTTTACGCCTTACAAGAGCATGGTGGATAGTTTTAAATTATACTTCAATGGAATTTCTTTTGAGAAAATTCCAAGAATTCAGAACAAGGTGGCTGATGCAATGACCACCATTGGATCTCTCTTGGATATTCCTAATAATGCCTCATAGTATGAGTTCTTCGTGGAAAAATTGTTGATCCCTACATTCAAGGTCCCCGAATCTGAACTCGTGTGTGAACTCATTGGTCTTGAATCTCCTTGGTACAAAGAATTCTATAACTACTTGCATGACCAAATTGTCCCTCCCGACTTTTCCACAAACCAATGCAAAACCTTTATTCAGAAAGCCTCTAAATACATCATCATCAATGATACCCTTTACTGTCGTAGCCTAGATAGTACCCTTCTCATATTTCTTAACTCAAATGAAGCACAAATGACCTTACAAGAGGTAGACAATGGTATATGTGGAACTCACTCTGTTGGTCCTACCCTAGCTAAGAAGCTCATGTGAATGGGATATTATTGGCCTTCAATGGAATGTGATGCTTATTACTTTTTGAAGAAATATCGCTAATGTAAAATACATGGAGATCTTGTACACAGACTTGCTCAGGAGCTGCATCCACTTACATCCCCTTGGCCCTTCTCTTAGTGGGGACTTGACCTCGTGGGAAATATTCAACCTACTTCTACCAAAGGACATAAGTTTATCCTTGTTGCTACTGAATGTTGTAAGTGTAGACATCCAAATTTTACCACTTCAATATGGTCAAAATCGTAATCTTAATCATCCCTTTGCTCTGTTGAAATTATCCTCTTTGCCAATATTAATTAAATCATTCACTTAATTAATATTGTGTGTCTTGCATAAAGTTTTTCTAAAGTATTTAATTCAATAAATACTTTTCCCCTATTTCATCTCTAAATTAAATAAATGTACCACTTTATTTGATTTAGTCATATTATCTTTTGGAATTTTAAATTTATTTTTAAAATTCTCTATTTTCTCTCTCATTGTCACATCCTCCAACTTTTGCAAGTTGGCCTCTAATCCCTCTTAGCAGTCTAACTCTCTTTCTTAGTCATAATTAATTTATGATTAAGATGTGTGCACCCCTAATCATCATTAGGGTCCCATCGTCCATAATTTTCCACTTGCCTCTAATAAGTCCTTAGTTAGCCTAATCAAGTACTTGCACAACCTTAATCACCAAATTAGGTCATTTTCAATCCCCATATCATTTATGGAATGTATCCTTAGTCAACTTCATTAAAAGCTTTATCTTTTTGAACAAGGCATCTCCATTCCCCATGTGAATTTTTAATTCACATTTAATCCCCCAATGCACTCAAAGGAATTTTAAATTCCTTCTCTCTTCCCCATGAGAATATTTGAGGAGTTTTTAATTCCCCACTTGTCCTCTCACCCACATGGGGACAAGTACCTCCTTTATGAGGAGATCTTGTCCCAATCCCAAGGTACTATGTACCCCCTCCATGTCATGTACTATTCTTCCACCTCATGTACACATCACCCCTTTTAAGCCATATCACTTGCCACATGTCAAGATGTGAGGGCTTGTGAGTTCTCAACTCACCTTAGCCCTACATCTTGATCTTGGTGGCTCAATCTTGGCCATCCATTTCCCTAGAGATTTCCAAAATCTCTATAAATACCCCCTCTTTTCTCTCATTTTGGGGAGATCATGCATTGTAGCCAAACTCTTGCAATTTTTTCCTAGAATCCATACTTAGCCATTTTCATGCTTGCACTCACTTGCATCCACCTTCATATCATCATCTAGCTTGCATCTCTTGCCATCCAAGGAGCACACAACACCGAAGATCGAAGGGCCAACCAAAGGATCGATTCAACACAAGGTAAAAGGTTTCATTTGTTGTTTTTGTTTTGTGTTGATTCCAACTAGGCTAATCTTGAGGTGAAGGTTGCCTTTAGTGTTATTTGCACTCTTTCGTTTGCTTTTCATTTTCTAGCACCCAAATTCGACCTATCACATTAAGATGGTGTGTCCCTTGGTCTTCCTTATGCAGTGCGACACTTGGGTTCATGACATGGCTTAACCACCTCTTGTGGATCTTGTATAAATTTGGAATTTATATTGAGCATTAATAGGTCGATCTTTTTGTGCAAGGACAACCACCAATGTAAAAATTGGTATCAGAGCCGAGGTCACACGTTTGAACCCCTCGGTTGTGTTAGGGGGGATTGTTCCAAGATGGTGTGTCCCTTGGTCTTCCTTGTGCAACGCAATGCTTGGGTTCATGACATGACTTAACCACCTCTTGTGGATCTTGTATAAATCTAGCGATTGTATTAGGCATTAACAGGTTGATCTTTTGGTGCAACGACATGGTGTGTGGCAACTGATCATGCTATACTATACATCCTAGCATGTATCCTTGCCAGGGCCAGGCTGGGCCCTGGGCGGGGGTTTGGGGGTGACAACCCCTGAGAAAAATTTTCCTCCTACTTTTTCACGTCATCACCAAAAAAGGGAAAAATCAACGAAAAAAGAAAAAAACCTGATTTTGTAGAACCCTAATCTGGAAGCTTCTAAGCTTGTTAAAAAGGGGTTCAAATGGGGGTTACAGTATGATGAAAAACATGATTATTCGCAAGATTGCAATAGGTTTTTGCATTGTATAATAAAATTATTGGATGGCTGCGGTTTGGTGGATGTAGCCCGGATTGGGTGAACCATGTTAAATTTTGTGTGTTATAATTTATTCTATGTGTGCTTTAGTTTCTCTATTTATTAATTAAATTTGCATTTAATTGTTAGATATTTGCCATTTCTAACCCTAACAAGTGGTATCAGAGGGGGTTGTGTTTCAATTATCATTTGTAGGAAGGTCTCATGGTTGAGTGGGAGTCTCACAGTTGAGTGGGAGTAATGGCAAATGAGGGTAAGAAGGTTGAGAAGTTTAATGGGAAGAACTATCAGTTATGGAAGATGTAGATGGAGGACTATATCTATAAGAAGGATTTATGGTGGCCATTGGAAGGAAAAACCAAGAAACCCACAACAATGTCTGATGAGGACTGGGAGATTTTTGATAGAAAGGCTCTTGGCAGTATTCGTTTATGCCTGGCACAATCAGTGGTTTTCAATATTACAACAACAAAGACAACTCAAGAGTTGATGGAAACCCTGGCGAAGTTATATGAAAAGCCTTCCACTTCGAATAAGGTATTTCTTATGAAGCATTTATTTAATATGAAAATGGTAGAAGGTGGGTCAGTTACTGATCATTTAAATGAGTTTAATACGGTCACTAGTCAATTAACTTCTGTAAAAGTAAAATTTGATGAAGAAGTTAGGGCTCTTTTGATTAATGTACTTTCCCCGAAAGATGGAATAGATTGGTAATGGTTGTTAGCAATTCTATTTTTGGTTTGAATACATTGAAATTTGATGATGTTGTTGGTGTTATTTTGAGCGAGGAAATTCATAGGAAAAGCTTAGGTGGAACATCCACATCAGGCAGTGTTTTGAATGCAAAAGCAGGGGCAGAACAAAGGAGAGGAAACAATTCCGGAAATCGTGGGAAGTCAAGAGGAAAATAAAAGGACAAAACGTCCCAATCTAGAGACAAGAGGGATTGCTGGTACTTGTGGTAAGCCGGGTCATTTAAAGAAAGATTGTTGGTCTCGGAAAAATAAAGAAGGAGACAAAAAGGAAGGAAGTAAAGAGGAAAATGTGGTAAGTAATAAATTTGATGAGGATGCTTTGATTCTTTCCCTTGATAATGTTGATGATTTTTGGGTGTTAGATTCAAGGGGCTTCATTTCATGCTACCCCCATAGAAGTTATTTTCTTTATTATTTCCAAGAGGATTTTGGGCTGGTTTATTTAGGAGATAACGAACCCTATCAAATTTTTGGAAAGGGAAGAATCAAGATTAAGTTGCAGAATGGGAATCATTGGCTACTACATGAGGTAAGGCATGTTCCAAAGTTAAGCAGAAATTTAATTTCAGCAGGGCAACTAGATGATGAAGGTTGTGTTGTTACATTTAGTGATAAAAATTGGAAGGTCACAAAGGGTGCCTTAGTGGTAGAAAAAGGTGTGAAAGTAGGCACCTTATATCTTTGTATAGGTCATACTATTCCTTCTACTTTAATTGTTATGGAAAAAGGTCAATGTTCAGGAACAGCCAAGCGCAGCAGGTAGAAGATCATACAGTTGTTGTGGACTCTGAATCAGCACTGTGGCATAATAGACTTGGGCATATGAGTGCAAAAGGTATGAAAGTACTTCATTCAAATAATGTTTTACTAGATCTAAAATGTGTTAATATGGATTTCTGTGAAAGTTGTGTATGGAAAACAAAAGAGAGTAAGTTTTCTCAAGGATGGGAAGCAAAAGAAAGATGAGAAATTGGAGCTTGTGCATACATATGTATGGGGACCAACCCATGTATCTTCTCTCGGTGGCTCTCTGTATTATGTTACATTCATTGATGATGCAACTAGGAAGGTATGGATCTATTTCCTTAGGCAAAAATCTGATGTATTTGAAACTTTTAAAAAATGGAGAAGCTTGGTTGAGAATGAGACGGGTAAAAAGATAAAATGTCTCAGATCTGATAATGGTGGTGAGTATTGCATCAAAGAGTTTGAAGATTATTATTCCTCTAATGGTATTTGTAGGCAGAAAATTGTTCCAAGGACTCCACAGGAAAATGGAGTGGCTGAGCGCATGAATAGAAAAATAATGGAGCGTGCACGGACTATGAGATTACATGCTGGTTTGCCTTTAAAAATATGGGTAGAGACTGTAAACCTTGCTGTTTATTTAATTAATAGAGGTCCCTCTAATCCTTTGGGTTGTGGTATTCCAAAGGAAGCATGGAAAGGTAAGAAGGTGAGTTACTCTTTTCTCAAAACCTTCAGTTGTGAAGCATTTGCACATGTAGATTATGAAAATAGAACCAAGCTTGATGCAAAATCAAAGAAATGTATATTTGTTGGATATGTCATTGATGAATTTGGTTATAGGCTTTGGGATTTTGAAAATCAAAAAATTGTGAGAAGCAGGGATGTCATATTCAATGAGAAAGTGTTGTACAAAGATCTGTTGTTGTAGCATGAGAAGAAAGAAAATGATTATGCAGTGTTGGATGATATTCCAAACAATGATGTTTCAATGGTTCCTCATGCTGGGCAACAACAACAAAAAAAATACCACAAACTCCTGTTAGACGATCTTCAAGGATAAGTAGACCTCCAAAAAGATACTCTCCCTCTTTTTATACTATTTTGTTAACTGATACTGGTGAACCAGATTATTATGATGAAGCTATGCAGGTGGATACCAAGGTTCAGTGGGAGCATGGAATGGAAGAAGAAATGGACTCCTTGCTGAAAAACCAGACTTGGGAATTATGCAAGTTGCATGTAGGTAAAAAGGATTTACCAAAAAAATGGGTTTATAGGCTGAAAGAGGAGGATGGAGGTAAGAAGAGATTTAAAGCCAGATTAGTTGTAAAGGGATTTGAATAGAAAAGGGTATTGATTTTGATGAGATTTTTTCTCCAGTTGTTAAAATGACTTCTATTCATATTGTTTTAAGTATTGTGGCTGCTGAAGATTTGAATTTAGAACAGCTTGATGTTAAAAACAACCTTTCTCCATGGTGATTTGGAAGAGGAAATATATATGGAACAGCCACAAGGATTTGAGGTCAAAGGTAAGGAGAAACTAGTGTGCAGATTGAAGAAAAGTTTATATGGCTTGAAGCAAGCACCTCGGCAATGGTACTTGAAATTTGATAGTTTTATGGTTGAGCAAGGCTACAACCGGTGTAATTATGACCATTGTGTTTATTTTAAGAGGTTGGATAATGATAGCTACATTATTTTATGTTTATATGTTGATGACATGCTTGTAGCAGGTCTAACATGGATCACATAAGTGAGCTTAAAACAACAGTTAGCAAAATATTTTGCTATGAAGGATTTGGGGAAACAAAACAAATCCTTGGTATGAAAATTTGTAGAGATAGGAAAAACAGACAATTTTTTTTTATCTCAGGCTAATTATGTTGAAAAGGTGTTGCAGAGATTTCATATGGAGAATGCAAAAGCTGTCAGCACACCTTTTCCTAGTCATGTTAAACTGACTAAGGATATGTGTCCAAAGACACAAGAGGAGGAAGACAAAATGTCTAAGGTACCATATGCTTCAGCTGTAGGAAATTTAATGTACGCCATGGTATGCACAAGACCGGATATTGCACATGTCGTAGGAGTTGTTAGCAGGTATTTGAGTCATCCCGAAGTTGAGCATTGGAATGCAGTAAAATGGATTCTCAGGTACTTGAGAGGTACATCCAATAAATGTTTATGTTTTGGGGGCTCTAATACTGATTTAAAAGGCTATGTTGACTCAGATTTGGCGGGGGATATAGATACTAGGTGGAGTACCACATGCTATGTATTTACAGTTGGTGGGACAACAATGAGTTGGATTTCTCGATTGCAAAAGGTGGTTGCTTTATCCACCACAAAGGAAAAGTATGTTGTTGCAACAGAGGTGACAAAGGAGATGATATGGATACAAATTTTCATGGACGAGTTGGGAAAACAATAGGCTGGAAATTACTTGTTTACAGACAACCAGAGTGCTATACATCTTGCAAAGAATTCTGCCTTGCATTCTAAAACAAAACACATATAGTTGAGATATCATTTCATTCGATCAGTGTTGGAGGATGGACAGGTCAAGCTGGACAAGATACATATAGATGCCAATCCAACGGATATGTTTACGAAGATGGTGACAAGGGAGAAGATGACCTCCTCTTCAGCTTTGGTTAGCCTTCAAGGTTGAATTCAAGTATAATAGAGTAGTAGTGTCCAAGGTACTTATTTCCAGTGGGAGCTGTAAGTGCAACAATGTCGTCCATGATCAGTCTCCAAGTGGGAGATTGTGTTGGTGTGGAGCCTAATCAATCTCCAAGTGGGAGATTGTTGGTGTGTGGTGACTGATCATGCTATACTATACATCTCGACATGTTTCCTTGCCGACATGTATACTTTTTCGCGTCATCACCGAAAAAGGGAAAAATTAATGAAAAAAAGAAAAAAACCCGATTTTGTAGAACCCTAATCTGGAAGCTTCTAAGCTTGTTAAAAAGGGGTTCAGATGGGGGTTACAATATGATGAAAAACACGATTATTTACAAGATTGTAATAGGTTTTTGCACTGGATAATAAAGTCATTGGATGGTTGCGGTTTGGTGGATGTAGCCCAGATTGGGTGAACCACGTTAAATTCTCTGTGTTATAATTTATTCTGTGTGTTTTAGTTTCTTTGTTTATTAATTAAATCTGTATTTAATTGTTAGATATCTGCCATTTCTAACCCTAACACGACAAACACCAATATAACACTGAATACTTTACCACATGGAATGAAGCCATTCTGATGACCTATATTACTGGAAAGTAAATCTATAAGTTCATCCTTAATTACATCATATGCTGGTATCGTGTTCCTGAGTCCATCATTATAGATAATGGTCAACCCTTTAAGAATCAAGATGTTTGTGGGCTATGTGAAAAGTTTCATATCCAAAACCAATTTTCCACCCCCTATTATCCCCAAGGTAATGGTCAAGCTAAGGTATCTAATAAGACTATACTCAAAATCTTGAAAAAGTGTCAATGATGATGGTCATGACTGGCATGTTAAAGTCAATCCTACATTATGGGCCTACCACACTAGCAACTATAAACCCACTGAAACCACTCCATATTCCCTTGTCTTTAGATTTGAGGCTATTATTCCCATTGAGGTTGAGTTAACATCCTTAAGGGTATCTAGGTAGTAGTTTATTGATGAAGAAGAGTATTGTATAGATTGTTTGAATGAGCTTGAGTTATTGGATGAGAAAAGACAAAATGCCTTAACACATTTACAGGCATACCAGAACTATCTTCGACAAAATTATAATAAGAAAGTTCAACCTAGATACTTTGACATTGGTGACTTTGTTCTGAAAGAAAATCCTAAGAATCAGGTGGATTGAGAAAATCCTGAAAAGTTTGAACCCAATTGGTTGGGTCCCTACATTATTACAACAACATATGGATCTGGGGCTTATCAGTTGTCTACTCCAAAAGGTGAATCATTTCCTGATCCCATCAACAACATGCATCTCCATAGATATTACACCTAGCCTTTAGAGTATCCCTTTCAAAAAGTTAAAAAATACAAAAAAATAAAAAAAAATAGTCACCCTGATGAAAACTTGGCAAATAGGCATCTTGGTGACAACAAAAAAATTAAAAAAAATGGAAAAAAAAAAAAAAAGATAGTAAAGATAAATAATTCATCCAATAGCAAAAACCACTTTGATGGCACTTTGGATAAGTACCATGGTAAAAACCTAGCAAACATGCACCATGTGTAGCCAGTCTATGCTCCTTCATCTACTATCACTCTATCTGGTTTTTTTTTCTTTCATCCATCCATTCACACACATCATTCATCCATAATAAAGATTTATCATCCTTCTCATGGCCTGAGAACCATTGGCATTTAGTGTCCTTCGCTCTCATGACCATCCTTTGCATCCATCAATCCCCTCACACATAATAAGTTGGTCTTATACCTAATTGGGGAAAATTCCTTAACTTATGTCTATATGGGATCCTACACATGGTATCAACCTTTACATCAAAATCCAAAAAAAATCCTAAAAAACATCTAAATCCAAAAAAAAATTAAAAAACATCAAAACTCCAAAAACAGAGTCTGAGTCTGAGTCTGAGTCTATATCAGTCCAAGTCTAGTCGAACTACGTTGTCTATGCGCATTGCTATGTAGGCGAGGCCATCTTTCGATGAGCCCCTGAGGCACTAGGTAAGTCCCTTAGGGTATTGTTGAGTTGAATCAATTAAGTTTTGTGTCATAATTTTGAGTCAATTTTGGTCAATGTCAGTGGAACTATATTGTCTCTGTGCATTGCTATGTAGGCAAGGCCATCTTTCAATGAGCCCCCAAGGCACTAGGTCAGTCCCTTAGGGTTTTTTTGGGTCAAATCAATCAAGTTTTGTGTCATAATTTTGAGTCAAATTTGGTTAGCATTAGTTGAACTACAAGGTCTTTGTGTGTATAACGTAGGAAAGGCCATTAATCTATGAGCCCACAAGGCCCTAGGTAAGTCCTTTAGGGTTTGTCAAGTCTATGGGTCTTTTGTCTTCAAGCAATCAAGCACGTAAACCAAATCTCGAATCAACAGATCAACTATCCAACTGGTCTTTGATCCAAACTAGTCAACTGTATGATCATCAATGCTTGCCAAGTCATTGGTCTTATCATTTTGTCCTATTTAGGATGCGTCCTTCCTGAATTGGACCATTGGTCATTTTCCAACCTTGTCATTTTCCTTATATAGGATATGTCTTTCCTAAAACTAGGTGTGGTCAATTGATCAATCTGGTCAATTAATCAATTAATCTTTTCAATTGGTCAATCCTATCGGCCACTCAATCTAGTCAAATAATCAAACTTGATCAAATGATCAATCTGGGCAATCAATCTATTTGGTCAAACAATCAATCAATCGATCGATCTTATTAACCAATCAATTTGGTCAATCAGCCTATTTGGTCAACCTATTGGTCAAACTCATCAGTCAATCTACCTTATCAATATCATCATCAAATGAACTCTGGCAACTGATCTAAATGACAGTTGAATTTGTTGGTCTAGTCCACCTTATTTTTTTTATTTGTATTTGGTCATGTTACTAGCTACCTCAAGGATGTCCCATGAAGGATTTAGAGGGGCAATGATGGATCATGATCTCTTTTCTTTTGATTGTTGTTTGTGGTTTATCTTGACAAAAAATATTGGGGCAATTGGGCCCTTAGTATGAGTCTTGGCATTCCTTATCTTTTGGAATTTTCTTTTAACTATCTATCTTTTGCATGTGGTAACATTGCACACCTTGGTCTCTATCATGCCATGGTGTTTGTGCTCCATTTGCTACAATTTTTATGCCCAATGATGATAAACATGCAAGTTGACATCTATTAAAGCAAGAATATTCATCCCTTGTCTTTTGACTAACTCCATGCTGATATCCATCTTCTCCATGCTAACATTCACCTTCTTCGTGCTTTTTCCCTTCTTTTTTGCAATCATTTTGATAGTGTCTTTTGACACAAAAAAATATCCCGCATAATCATGTTAGAAGCATATAGGCATCATAGCACATCATAAGCATCATTACAAACATGATAGGTCACCCATATTTCATTTGAAAATATAAAAAATATAGACACCATCATCATACATATATGCATACATACACTCATATAAGCATTACATGTTAGGTCATGCTCATATAATATCATTTTGCATTTATATCTCATTTCATACATTTTCGTACATGATTATCACATTTCCATATCATTGCATTTATATAAATCATATACATCCATGTCATAACATTTGCATACATCATTCATATTGCATCACATCATCTAGCATCCATAACATCATAAACCATACATCACATGTGCATCCACATAAACACCATAATCATGTAGAATCATCATACAAATGGAAAGGGATATCATCTGCATCATCCATACATCATACAATAGAAAAGCATACATGAGCATAAAACATAAACCATCATTCATAACACATTAAATCAGATAGAAATGCATGACCATATAGAATCATCCCATAAGTACATAACATCCCAGCATCATGATCCATCATACCATACAAAAATATGCATAATAAATAACACATCACATAATCACCGCCAAATTCATGCATCTCGCATATATATACCAAAAAATGATAAGTGTTAGTACAATATTGGAATGATCCCAAAAATGGAGCTTGCAAGCTTAGTATATGTGTGTGTGTGTGTGTGTGTGTCTGTCAGTTTATAAAAGCATAATAAAATGGAACTACCTTGTGCTCCCCTTGTCTCTTGATGGGGAGGGACCTCTAGATGGTGGAATATCGTCCTGGGGCTAGCGGGATCCTGATGACCTGTGTGTTGACCCTGATGGCCTCTGATATGGTGATAGTCGTTGTGATACCCCACTATTGCTCTATTATCACCTACTTTTGGATCTACTCTCAACCTATGAGAAGCTCGACTATGTGCTCTAGAGGAACACCCCTCTCATAATAGTCTTTGTAATACCACTCAACCTAGATGGCCCTCCCAAGCTCTCGTAGGATGTATACAACCAACTCACTACCTCAGCTCATGAAGTCTATGGAGATATTCTCTGCCCACACTTCCTTGCTAAAAACTAAATCCCTCTCTTCCCATAGCTGCAATATCTTAGCCTATGTTTCCTGCAATTGTGCCTGCAATTGAGTGATATGATCATCCTCTAGTTGGTCCCCCTTCACATCCATCCTATCCAAAATAGGGATGTCCTTTAGGCCCTCATCCATGATGGACCTCTCCCTCTCCTCCTCTCGATCTGCCATTTCCTCATCATGGCCAACCTCTCCCACATTGACATCCACACCTACATATATTGTTGGCTACTCACCCTCTAGATGCCTCTCCTCCTATTGATGTGCATCTACCTATATCTCTCCCTCCTGGTGAGGAGCCTTCGCTACTTGTCTACCACCATCTCTCCTCAGTGGATGAGGTGGTCTCCCATCTCAACCTCTCCCATCTCCTCAACCCACTCTCCCCCTCTCCCCTCTACCATCTCCTCAGTCATCATCTCCTCCACCTCCCTGACCTCCATCCTCTCTGCCCAGTCCTCAACCTCACACACCTTTCCTAGCTCCCCTCCTCCATCTATCCACTAGTGTTGGCAAGTCTGGATCAGTCAATGGCTTAGGTCTATACTATCTCCTCCATGCATCATACTCAGTAGTGGTAAGTGCATCTGTATCTCCATCTTCCCATCCCCATTGTATCAGATGCAATGTGTCTATATCCTGCTCCACTGTGGTCACAAGAATCATAGGACCCCAGGGCTGAATCTCTTGGCTAGACTGAGCAAACTTTGTTGTGCCAACAAGTAGTCCCTATTTTTCCTCAAACTACCGTTGAACCATGTCTAGTAAGTACCTCTCCCTAATAAGTTGGATCTTTACTGTCCGACCGATCAAGTATCGAGGCTATTTGCAATAAGGTAAATCATCATCATCATCAAAGAAGGGAGTGAAATACTTGTAAGGTCTCCATGTAAGTGAATCCATCAAGTCAATCACATGCCTGTAATAGCCAATGTAATTGACATGTGTCTGCATGACTATGCCTCCATAGATATAGACATATGGCAACCCCTCTCCAACATGCCTCTATACTAGTGGCCTAAATATTGTAATATGCTCCCAAGCCCTAACCATCAAGAGTGTGATCCTGTAGCCAATGCTCTACCCTCCTCTGTATGCTACATCATGCAACTAGAAGTATAACATGGCCAATAGGCATGGCCCCCAAGCATAGACAATGTCCTAAGTAAGCATGTCAACTAGCATCTCCCCCCAACTGATAGGAAAGCCATGCCCTCGCTGATCCAAACATACCACTCTGCTAATGGTGTTGCATAGTATAATGACAAAGAGATTGTATCTCTATGTAAGTGTATCCAAATGGACCTCGTACTCCTCCACTCCTAGCTCTACCTCATCCTCATGGTCAAAGGTCATTGTAATTGTGCTATATCCTCGGTTTGGGTTATATGACATGTGATCTCCATGAATGGGCAGTCGTAGGATGTGCCATACATCCTCTAGGGTCACTAGAGCCTCCCTTGTTGACAAATGAAATAAGCTCGTCTTCGACTGCCACTGATCGACCAATGCAGTCAATAGTCCCTTGTTCGCCTAAATCAAGGGCATGAATGTGACATGGTAAATTCCTAGGGAAAATAGTCGCTCCCTCTTATTTTCATCCAATTTTTGGCAAAGTCTAAAACTCGAGGGACAACTCTCTAGAGTCAAAATCAGGTCTAGGGGCTCCTGTGATCACAAGCAAGCACACTATGTCAATCCTAAAGATTTTGAAAACCTATTTGACCTAGGCATGAGAGATAATTTTATCCAAAATTGGGGCAAAAATTTTGACAGTCAATTGTGATGAACTATCTATCATGTGCGGTCAACAAGCAAATGCATCACAATTTTGACAAATGTGGTGCAAAAGTAAAATGTGTTGAAATACCTATCACTTGTGATCTTTAAACAAATGCAATGTTTTATACCACAATTTTGTAGCGAAATCTCACATGCAGGCCATAACCACACATGCATCTCCTAACCTAGCATTTCTGTCGCATTTTTCAAATGCGACACAAAAAATCAATTGCATCTAATACTGCTCAGTTACGTCGAAATGAAGCACTTGCGGAAAACTGTAGGAACTTATGGTTCACACTATAACAAATATAGTCAAATGAGTTGACCACATTTTTTGTACCCTTTTGGAGCCCTAAATCTAGAAAAAATTAAAAAATTCACAAAGTAAGGATCGAGCACTTACCGCATTCCCCGAGTCCTTTGGTCGTTTGTAGGTCCAAACTTTGTACCCATGATGCACTGTGTATGGAATCAACATGGTTCTAACAAGAACTTTGCACTAGGGTTTCACTCACTCTTTCTATTCACTCAACTCAAAATGTACAAATGACTATTTAAGGTAACCCTAGGCCCATTTATACCTTTCTAAAAGTGGGATTTTGCAAACCTTCATAACTGGCAGTGTAAAATGTTGAAGTCTAAGCCATTTTCTGATGTCCTGATGATCCCTAATTCATTTCTTTTGCTGTTGATGTCATTAAATTAGCTTGTTAGAATTATTTTCACAAATTTTCAAAAAAAATTAAAATCTCCAAAAAAAAATCGAGGGGGCAATATAGGTCTATCCCTCCTTCTCCAGGGCATGTTGGGGCATGGTCTAAATTTTATTCTTTGACACACCACTCAAAACCATATTTTGTCAAAGAGGGGAAAAATGTAGATACTAAAAAATGTCTTGGTTTACGAGTGTCATTTTTCCATTATCTTGGTCTTCTTCCTTGAATAATTAAATAATTTTAGTTATTTAATTATTGTATTTGATCATGTTCCTCTATTAATTAAATAATTTTAATTATTTAATTAATTCTTTTCTTGGTCTTTATTCTTCTCTAATCAATTAAATAAATTAAGTATTTATTTAATTGCATCGCTAACACTTTTTCCTTCTATAATTAAATAAATTATCATTTATTCAATTATTTTCTTTTCATTATTCATCTATAGCTAAATAATTATTCTTAATCATTTATCTATTCATTAATCTTTTCATCCTTCTATGGTTAAATAATTATTAAAATTATTTGACTCCCTCTTACCACTTTCCCTCTATTAAATAATTAATCTAACTTAATTATTTAATCCCTTTTTCCATTTGCCTCTATATTTAATTTAAATGATTGCATAATCATTTTATATTAAATATTCATTTCCCTCTCTCCATAAATAAATAATCTAAAATGATTATTTACTCTTCCATATCTTTTACCAAATTAAATAAAATGGTCAAAGATTCTTCTCATGAATTAAATAATTTTATTTAATTCATCCACTACTTTCCCTCCACTCTCTTCTTTCAAATCTTGAACGTTGATTCTCTTTGGTCTTCTTTCAATCTTGACCATCCGTTCATAGCCGTCCATAGCCCACTACTTTTTGGTGCATGAATCCTCCATCGTTGATCTTGACATCTTTTAGAAGATTGATCTTGTCTATCCATTTGAAAAAAGTTTCTATAAAATAAGGCTTTCTCCTCCATTTTGGCTTTACAACCACATTCTCCAACATTCATGCTACCATATCACTATCACTTGCAAGCATTTAAATACTTCAAAAATAGAGGGAAATCTTACAAAATTAGATTTGAGGAGAAGCAAGGGAGATAATCAACCATGATAGGGGAGTTTTCTTTTGTGCTTTCATTCTTGTTTGCTTCCTTTGATCATTTGTACTCTCTTGTTTAGATTTGGGATTTGGGCTTAGATCTTAGGTCGAGTGGTTGCTACTTGGTCTTAGCTATTTTACATTTCAAATTTCCCTATCTTACAATATGAACTAACCTCTTGCATGTATTCAAGGAAATTCAATAATCCATCATTAACTATTTGTGGTAACTTATGGTGTGACAACACTTCTACAAGGGTTTCATACCTAAGGTAATATTATAAATTGATATTTTTTATTATAGTAATTTATTGTTTACTTTTCCTCTACCCCATTAAGGGTAAGAACTTTTTAACATGATTATCATTTATGTTGTGGAGGTGGGAACATCAAAATTGGGGTTTGACTGAGGTAAAATCCTACACATCACAAAATTTCCCCCTCTTTTCATGTGTGTAGATCAGATCTGGAACTTTCATCAATGACAAGTTGTAAAAAAGCACAGAGTAAGCCTACAATTTCTAGATCCCAATTCAAGTGTTAAAAACCTTCATTTATAGACTAGGGAATCCTATCCCTTGTCCCTCTAATTTAGGCTTAAATTTCATAAATAGGTTCCTCTCTATCTGCATTCCCAAATATATATTTGTTTTTGTAATTTTCCATTTTCATTTGTGTGGTAAATTTTGTTTTTAGATCGAGGGTTTATGTTAATTAGGTTAATTAAATCACACATCAAATTTTCCCTCTTTGTAATACAAAGGAACCAAACCCTAGCATATTGAATCTCCCTTGAGGTAGTTAGCCAGTCATCAAACCCTAGTTGGTTTGTGTTTTAATGTTAATTCCAAAAGAGGGAAAGTTGGATCTAGGATAATTCACTTGTTAGATCTTGAATCTATTTTCCCACTTAACAATATCTATGCCACTTATCCTCTTGTGATTGTTTCCATTCTTCTTACTCTCTCAATCTTGTTCTTTTTTAAGTGTTATTTGCATGTCAAAATTCTGCTAATTTTTGTAGACTTGATTACGTTGTTAGTCTCTTTGAAGAGTTAATGAGGGAAATTATTTCTATCATGTTTTTTCTTTATGGGCATAATTTTCTTGCACTTGTATTGAGACAATATTAATAAAATATTATGGTACTAGAGTTGAATGTATGATATTTTTATAACATTTAGCATAAAAGTAAAGATGTCTTTATGGTTTTTATTTACTTGCATGTTCTTACACGTGGATTGCATGTCATTACATGTGATGGATCCATGATGATTTTATTCTAGAAATTTATCCATTTTTTATTTATTAGCATATCAAGCTTGTGGGAATCTATTGTAATGAAATTCTTTGTTATTTTTTCTTGTATGAGTGGGAATTTTAGTGGAACTTATTTTATTTTCTAATAGTATGGAAAGCATTGGAAAAATAGTGGAGAAGTTCTATAGAGCCCATGTTGGGCATTGCAAGCTCAAGGTAGATGATCTTGGATTTGGTCATGTTTTTCATGTTACATGTTGATAAACTTAAAATCTTATTTGGTAGCATTTCACTAACCTCTTTCATGGTGGTTGTGTTCCTTTATCATGTGGTGATGTGTAGAAGAAGAGTGTTCATGTTGGGTGTCTAATTTTGGCTCCATGGTAACATGGGGAAAGCACTAGATTTGTTGAGTACCATATCTTGCTTTGGGTCTATGGTTCTAATCCCTAGCTATATAGAAGAACAAGATTATTAGCCCCTAGTTGCATGTGAGTTGTGGACTTTATATTTTAGTGACTTAGAAGCTCCTAAAAAACCTAGTTCCTCCATTTGTGTGCTCTCATTTATGATTGTGGAATTGGTCTTCTAGTGGCCTAGATTTCCTTAACCCTTTGATCATTTTGGATGCTTGTAATTGGATTTTATTTGGATTTCTAGGGCTTGCAGATTTCTTATTTAAAATCTATAGTTATGCTTACCTATGGTATTCAATTGTTTTAATTTATAAATCGTTTTTTTATATTTTTTGGTTTTTGGATGTTTAATTCGATTCACATTTACATTATGGTTTTTATAAATTTTGCATAATCAAAATTTGTGGTTTTCTAGATGGAGATACTTATAGAATTGTATGCATCCTTTAAGGAGGTTCGTTACATCCTTCTCAATTGGAAAGTATTGGTATATGTTTGACCGCTTAACACTTTTGTAGTGGCTTATTGTCAAGATCTTAAACTATGGTTACTCCATTGTGGATTTGCATCAAGTTGTGTCTATATTTGATCTAATGTTGGATTTATAGAGAATCTACGTGTTATATTTGGATTTTGTCTATTTTTCATGTTGTTGATGTGGTGTTGGATCTATGTGTTGCATTATTTGAGATCTATGAGTTTTGTGGATTCCTTGTTTTTAATTGGAGCACTAACCGTGTTTTTCCTACCACCTTTAGATGTGATTTCCATGCCTATTTTTGGGTTATCTATATCTTCATGTTTCTTGAAAAAAATATGGGATATCTATGTACCCATAAATATTCAATGTGTTTTTGGTGTCTTACTATAGTAGGGTTTTTTTTGTAGATTCCATGGGATGAAAATTATATTTTTTTATCCTTTTCAATAATCATGGTGCATTGGCATGCTTATTTTAGTGAGATAGAGATATGGGCATTTTGAGTACATGTGATTCCTATTAAAGTACTATGGGATGCTTGTGTTATTCCTATAACAATGATTTGGGTCACTTGTAGTTGTGCTTTAGAATTTGTAGCAATTGATTGTGCTATCATGTGAGGCTCTATATCATATTTCAATTGGCACTTTATATGGTTGCATAATTAATGATATCTTCTTGGTTGAAGATCAAGGTTCTACATTCGCTTATAGGAGTTATTGGTTTTGAAGATCAATTAGGAGATTTTTTTCACATTGTCATGTGTTACTTGGGACCACTTCCAATAGGAGCTTTGGTAGTGATGTGGATATGTTAGTTTTTGATGGATTCTCTTTTATAGTGGGTGTTGGTTCATGATTATCTTTTAGATTTTTCTTATGTGACTGGTAAGGATTCTTTGATAGTTCCTAGCCCTTCTAGTGTAATATGGCTATACTTATGCTCTTTGAAGATGTAGATAGCCTATTTCCATGGAGGGCTTTTGGATTATTTTTCTGAGTTATCAATTGTTATCTATATATTTGGAATAATAATCCTTGGTTTAGAGGATGGTATCAATGCTCTATGAAGGACTCTTGATTGATGGATGGATTTGTAGAATGATACATAATTTTGAGGATATTCATTAGTTAAATATATATGATCTTATATTAAAGAGATGTAAATCACATTGTCATGATAATTTATTGGATTATATATTTATCATGCAATGGGAGATTTTATGGTGATTCAAGGAAGACATATTGGATGAGTTGCAATATTTTGGTTATTCTAGTGTTGTAGTTGGCGTTTAGTTGACATGAGATGATTGAATATGCAACTATGTCAAATTTGGGTGATCATATAGAGATATTAGAGATTAAGTATCTGTACAATGACTCTCTTGATGTCACAACCCATTTAATTAGCCTAATTTAATCATTGTATTAATTTATTAGATGAAAAAAATTAGGTAGACAATAATTTTGATTATGTTAAGTAATGTTCAAGTGTAAATAATAATGACTATATTGACAACTAATTGTGTAAGTATGATAGGAACTATCAACATTCCCTCATATTGGATAGACTATCATTGGGGAAAAGGTTCTAGTCAGTGGGGGTAAATTTTCATGATGAAATCAACACACACACTCACCTAGAATCATGTACTTATGAAGCATGTGTGTGAATAATATTAGAAATTTGAGTTTTGTTATTGGATAGTTATATTATTTTATGAATGATGTATAAAAATATTTGCATGAGAAAGAAATATCTTTGTATAAATCTAGATAAATTAAATAATACTTGGAGATCTCATGTTAATGAGGGTCATGAACCTAACTTAGCACAAAAGTGTTTTACTTGATACACATATTTATATTGTCTACAAAAACAAGGTCCAAACTAAATGAGAATTGGCATGGGAACTATAATTAATATCTTCATTTTATTTAACTATTACTAGCATTCATACCTTGGTGTGTAAAGGGTATTCCAAAGAGGAGTGGAAGGTTGATTAGGTAAAATTCTAGTCTATTTTTTATATACATTTGTGTAGTACATAAGGTTGATTGGTAGACAATTTAGAAAATGATGTCATTTTTGTAAAAAGGTCTCAATGGAGAAGTGATAGCTTAAAATTAACTATGCATCCACTTATAGGGATCCAAACATGACTGAATTAGAACCTCTAAACTAGGAAGATAATCAGTCCCCATTGCTAAAAATTTCATGTTATGTTTGCAATAGGGAGAGAGGGAGAGAGAGGGAGAGATAGGGATAGAAAGAGGGAGAGATAAAGGGAGAGATAGAGGGAGGAAGAGAAAGAGAGAGAGAGGGGTAAGGAGATAGAGATAGGTAGGGAGATAGAGATGGAGATGGATATGGAGATGGAAATGGAGAAGGAAAGGGATATGGAGATAAGGAGAGGGAGAGATAAAGAGAGATAGAGATGACATAGAAAAATATATAGAGAGAGGGAGAGAGGGAGAGATAGAAAGATAAATATAGAGATAGGAAGTGATATATAGAGAGAGATGGTGGGATAATGAGATAAAGATATAGGGATATATCGAAGAAGAAATATGGAGAGATAGAGATAGATAGGAAAAGAGATATAAATATAGAGTTATAGGAAGAGGGAAAGGGAGAGAGAGATGGATGGATAAAGAGAGGGAGACATTTCTAGAGATAGAGGGGTAGAAAGGAAGATAAAGGTAGAGGTGAAGATAGAGGGAGAGATAGAGAGAGAGATAGAGAGAGATAGAGAGATATAAAGGAAGAGAGAGAGAGGGAGAGATAGAGAGAGATATAAATGGTGAGATAGAGTGATAGAGATAGATATATAAGAAGATAGAGAGAGGAGGAAAGGGAGATAAATACAAAGAGAAATAAACATAAATAGGTAGAGAGAGACAAATAGATATGGAGAGAGGGAGAGAGAAATAGGAGGAGATAGAGAGAGCGAGAGATAGAGATATATAGGAAGAGAAAGAGAGATAAATGTATGTGGGAAGAGAAAGGGGGAGAGAGGTAGAGATATAGAGATAGATATGGGGATAGGGAGGAAGGGAAATATGGGGAGAGACAGAGACAAGGGGAGATAGAGAGAGGGAGGGAGGGAAAGGGAGAGATAGGTAGATGATAGAGAGAGAAGAGGTGGAGAGAGGGAGAAAGATAGGTAGAGGATGGAGAGAGAGAAGAGGGGGGAGAGGGAGATATATAGGTAGAGAGGGAGAGAGAATAGGGGGTAAGAGAGGGAAAGGGTGAGGGAGAGGGAGAGGGAGAGGGAGAGGGAGAGGTAGAGGTAGAGGGAGAGGGAGAGATATATAGATAGAGGTAGAGATAATGAGATATATATAGAGTGGGAGAGGGAGAGATAGAAGGGGCAAGAAACAAAGAGAAACAGCGAAAAGATATGACAGAGAGTATAGAGAGAGATAGAGAGGAGGAAATATAGAGAGATTAGGGAGGGAGAAATGAGGGAGTGGGAGAGAGAGAGAGCAGAGACGAGAGAGAGATTAGAGAGAGAGAGAGAACAATAGAGAGGAGAGGATAATTAGAGAAATATAGAAAGATGGAGTAATAATGAGAGAGGCAAGGAGAGATATAGGGATATAAAAAGAGAGAGAGATATGGATAGAAAGGAGACATAGAGATATCAAAATCATAGCTTCACATGCAATGGGTATGCCAAAAAGGTGTGGTAGGTCAATTAGGATTTTTTTTTGGTCTCCATTACCAATAGGATCATTATATGTTTGCAATAAGGGGAGAGAGAGAGATAGAGAGATTAGATTAAGTTAAATAATAAATATAATTATAATAGTAATTATATAAAATTAATATATAATTAAAAGATAAATCTAAATAAATATACAAAACATAATTTAAAATTATATCAATGATGTTTATTGCACTCACTCACTATTATATAGTACAATAAATATAATTATAACATTATTTTAAAAATAAATTTACATTATATAAATATAATATATAATAATTATAAATAGGAATATTGTCATAATGATCAAATAGAATTAAATTAGAAAATTAGGAAATTAAATCTATTAGCCCTAATTCCAATGATCAAATAGACATATTACCTATGAAGTGTATGCAAAATTAAAATAAAAGTAATCAAACATAAAGCATATCAAATCAAACTAATCTAACTTACTTTACCTCACTCAAAAACACCTAGCTTTACTCCATTGTCAAAGTACACAAATTATGCCTTTTAAGTATGATATTTGGATTGCTCATAAACTTAGCATTACCTTGTTATGCAAAAGTGAGATGTAAAATGAGTATAGTTTGGCTATTAATTTAAGGAGGGATTGAATGATCAAATGATGCTTAATTTATAGGTTTTTAGGACATGAGATCAATAGAGTGAGATGTGAGATGAGATTGATGGATGAGGATTGATGAGAGATCAAGAGAATCATGCATGAGGTTGCATGGAGAAATGAAGTGAAGTGAACCAAAGTTCACTTAGTAAATTTAGAAAAGTCACTAAATCTTGGGGAGTTCACTATTTTTAGGAATTATCACTAATTTTAGTTTGGTTTCTAAATTTAGGGTTTATAAGAATTAAAAATAAGATTGGATATAATTATTAAAAATAGAGGAATGTGCAAAAATAAATAAAATAATTTATTTAATTTTGGAGGAATAATTAGCTAATTAAATACTTAAAGTATATTTAATTATGTGGATAAGAAGAATGCATGATTTTAATTAAATAATTATTTAAATATGTGGATAAGAGGATAATGTAAGATTTTAATTATGTGGATAAGAAGAATATTTGGAATTGATCAAATAATTAAAGAGGATGAGGGAAAATGGTTTAATTATTTAAATAACTAAAAATTATTTAATTAAAGGTGATGGAGGGAAAAATGATGAAATGATGAAATAATTAAATAATTAAAATTATTTAATTAATATGAGAAATGGGTTAACTTAATCAAATGATTGAAAATTATTTAATTAATAGTGATGAAAAGGGTGATGAGTGATGATGACGAGAAGTGATGAATTAAAAGAATGTGCTAGATATTTTTAGGTGTCTACATTTTACCTTTCTTTGAGATAATGTACCCTGTTGCATTGTTTCAAAGACATGTTGCTAATATAGAAAAAATGGTAATAATAATTCCCCACTATGCTTAAGTAGATGAAGTGATGATGGTCAGATGGTAGGTTGACCCCTTAAGAGATCAATTGAAAAAAATAATTTTTAGGTTTGGTTTATGATAGGTAAACAAGATAGGTTTGGTGAAGATGAGGATAACAATTGGGCTTAGGTTGGCAAGGAAACTGACCAAGAAAGGTTGGGTACGATGAAAATAAGATGCGAGTGGGTGGGATGGGGGAATCTAGGGTCTGAATGTCTATATATAGGCCCTGGGGTGTCATTTTCTATTCATTTGCACAATCTTAGTTTAGAGATTTGAGAGTCCCTTTGAGATATTTGAGCGTGAAGCTATTGCAAAGATGGTTGGTGTTCCACATGCAATTCACTGTGTAGACCAAGTTCAGTAGTACCAAAGGACAACTAGAGCACCTTAGGAAGTATGTATCTAGTCCTTTTATACTTAATTATCAATTTTAGTGCATTAATTAGTAGTCAAAGTTAGGAAATCATAAGCGTCAAACCATGAAGCGACACATCTGAAACCCGATGTGATTCTTTTGATGTGCAACGTGATGTATTTGATTGTGTCGATTCACATTTGTTAATCTGTGATGTATTTTATTTTAGGTTCACACATGATTTGTATGTTGTTATACCTTTGAAAAAAGGTTTGCATCTGATTTTTCTAAAGCAACGCCTTTGAAAAAAGGTTCACAAATGATTTGTTATTTCAACGCTTTTGATTTGTTGTCACAAATGACTAGAATTTTTTTTGTAAGCTCACATTTGAAAAAAGAGTTATGAGTTTGGGAATTATTTTGGTTTTTTAACAAATTGAAGTTGTTTGTGGTATGTTTACATGTTGCTTTAGATCTGATTATGTCAAGGAAGCATCATCCTACCATTTTGTAGAAGATTTTCCATCTCAATGAGCTAGATATTGAGTTCTTAAGTATAGTAGGATTGCATCACATCACTATCATGCCCAAGATTAAAGAATATAGGGATTTTGTGTCTATCCTCATAGAGAGGTGGAATATTGAGAGGTATTCTTTCATATTTTTGATTGGGGAGGCTATGATCACCCTTGAGGATGTATGGAGAATCTTGAAGATCTTGATTTCATGTATTCAAGTACTATATGTACAATATTGACATTGGAGATGAGGCTCTACAACAAGTATTCCATGATGATGATCTTGAAATTGAGGATGGTGAGATGGAATTGAGATGAGGAGTAGGGATATATGATGATATTCCCTTGGTTCTAGGAGGTTTGATTTCAAGGGTTATTTTTACTTTATCATCAATCATGAAGATTTTTAGTTGGATGGATCCATGTCCTTGAGAGGGTGCTTACAAATGGATCTATCTATGCTTGGGGGTTGTGTATACTAGATCACTTAGATTATGATATGTACTAGGTGGTGTATAGAAACATGAATATTTTATCAACTAGAGTGACATTACTACATGTATGGACATTGGAATATATTGTTGTCACTCATCCATTGGGAGAGGTTACTCACCTAGCTAGACATTTGCATTTATACTACTATGAGGATGCTTTGAATCAACACCGATTGGGAGATATAGAATACAAAAGGTAATGCATTAATGATATGAATTTTTTCATATGGAGGTCATGGATGCCATGTGAGACTTGGGATGATGATGATGATAGGTATCTCCTTTTTCTTTGACAGACACAACAACTCATTAGATGGAATCCTCACATCATTGAGAGATATGTTTAGTTTGGGGAGACTTAGATGTACCTCAGAAGATAGAAATGTTTTCACACAATAAGAGATAGGTGAATGGGTGCCATGGTGATCCCTTAGGTGGTAGTATTAGACTTTGTTGTATTGGAACCTATTTAGTGGGAATGGAAAAAGTTGTGGAGGATGTGGGGACTACCCTAGATTTTGATATGTGGTGGACATTGAAAAGAACATTGAGATTAACCCATATAGATGGTGGGGTGGTTAGGAGACTTAGATGGGAGGCCAAGCCACTTAGGGCTTGTAGAGTGAGACAATGAGTGGAGGAAACTAGTGGAAATTTTGGAGGTGGTGGGGATGAGTATGTAGAGGTACCTAATCAGGGGGAGGTTGGAGGTAGAGGATATGATGGGAATCAAGGTTTGGTAGAGAATGAACATGAAGAGTAGAGGGGTGGAGATGATAGAATGGTGTGCGACTTAGAGTTGCACTTTCTAGAAGGACCAAGGCTGCAGGGAGGGATGGATATCAGGTGGAGAGGGACAACCTCTCAGTTTAGTTAGCTCAGAGGATAGTTGAGAGAGACATCGATGTATCTTGATGCCAATAGGATGAGGTAAAATTGGCTTAGATGAATATTGAGAGGGATACAAAGAGGGTACCTCACCAGAAACTAGAGGTAGAAGGTGTGAGTGGAGGAGGTGTAGGAGTAGGTGTAGTCATCTCTATGGATAGATATGTGGGGGATATGAGGAGACTAATGCAAGAGGTCACATACTACCACACATTGTATGAGGTAGTGGTGCCATTTGGGAGGAGAGCACCTAGGTTCTTGATTAGGAGTGTGATAGGATGACATGGAGAATCAGTTAAAAAATTAGATAGAGGATTAACAAAGTGTCCACCTCAAGTTCCATCACCACCAGTGCAACCAACAAGACATGACTCAAGGGCACAATAGGCAGGTCATCAGGGTGTTCCTCCCCATCCAACTTCTCCAGTTAGGAGGAGAGAGGGAGTTCTATGTTGATATGATGTACATATATTTTTGACGTAGACATACATTTTTTACATACCTACATGCATATATATGTATATTCATGGCTCTTGGTAGCCTTTATACAAACATTTGTATATATGGACTCTATATCATGGAACATTTTTTTGATGTATATATAAGATGAGATAATATTTTAATGCAACTATGATGTTATTTGAATGTGATGGATGTCTAGATGATTTTATGTATGCATATAATGATTTCTATTTGATTCAATGATATATGATTGATGGATATGATGATCCTTAGATTAGATGATGACATGATGTGATGCTATGATTTTTTAGTATTTTTGTTGATGTATATGATAACTATATGATTATTTTATGATTGATGATGTTATATCCTAATGACGCTATGGTTATGGATGCAGGATGTATGATGTTATGATGGTCCTAATGATTTGTGCACGTAGGATGAAATGATTTTTTTATTTGTTTATGTCATGGTACTTGGATAGAATAGTTAGTATGATGAGTAGGATAGGAGAAATGATTTTGGATAATGATGGATATGTATAGATGGATAAATGGATAAATGAATAAAATAGATAGATGGATAGATGAATGATGTTGATCAAATATTGATGAAAGGTATAGTTATTGGGATTATTTTGGATTTGATTAGAAAATAGGATGGAAAAGAAGATTTTGATTTTGATTTTTTCTATGCTAAAAAATATAGAGAAAAATCCTTATTTTGATATAGAAAGTAGACACTATGCACCAAGGCATGAAGAACTAGGATGGAATCATATCTATTGCTTAGGCTTTGAATTTGTAAACAAGTAGGAGTATCCTTATTCATACTAGACATATGGAAAACCTTTTTTTATCATGCGAGAGAATGAAGCTCAAAGTAAGCTAGGCCTATGTACAAAAGGTATAAATAACTTGATATGCAACATCATTTGTATTTCTTGAAACTACCTCTACACACAAGGCAAGTATTTTCCATGGTAGTATTACAAGAACATCCCACAAACACAACAGATGGAAGAAATGACTATGCCCCATTCCATACTCCTCTATACACACCAAGATATCAGAGATCGAGGTGGCTTCAAGTAAGTGATGGAATGAGACAGAAGATAAATCAAAAGAAAAGATTGACTAACAAAACATATCAAATCCATCATACCCCTTGCCAAAGACATTTTAATTTTTGATCCGTTATTGTGCCTATTGTAGAAATGACATATTTGCTAAGGCAATGATGTTGGATGTTGAATTAGATGTTTTCGAAAATGGTATGTAGGTAGTGGGTTTGGATCAACAATGATAAATGCTTGCAATTTTTCATGAATGTTCTAGGTTTTGATGATTTCCATATTTGCTTCTACTTACTTCATCAAAGATGAGTGTGATGATAGGTTTATTATGAGTGATAGTTTTATTGTGGATGGGCGAGTTGTGCTGATTTAGTTTTGGTGAGTTGTTGAAATTTTTGAACTTTCGTTGGAGTATTTGAGGCTATTTTTGAACATTTTTGGAATATTTGAACGTTTTTGAATTTTCAAAATATCTATTGTTTTTGTAGTTTTGAATATTTGAGGTTATTTTTGGATTTTGAACTATTTGGATGTTTTTGGATTTAAAAATATTTGAATGTTTTTTTATTTTTCAATATTTGGACATTTTGGATTGTTTTTACTATTTGGATGTTTTTGGATTTGGCTATCTAAATATTTTTAGATTTTGACATATTTTGATGTTTTTGGATTATGAAAATTTTGAATATTTTTGGATTTTCAGTTTGACGTAATGAACAAGGATCCAACTTGACTACTAGGTTTAGGAAAATGCCCCTAGTTAGATGTAGGATAATTTTATTATGGACTAGATGAAGTGATCCTATGATGATACTAAGTGAGTTGAATAATGCTAGATATTGGTAAATTACCAAGACATGTTAGGTGTGTAGGAAAAAATATGATAGGTGGATGGATGGAATGTTGGTTTTACTATGGATGGAATGGAAAATAATCTTGATAGATGATAGATGGTGCTCATTACTCATGACACCTTTTTTCCAAGTTTTCACCAAGGTACTTGTCCAAAGTTCCACCAAAGTGGTTTTCACTAGAGGATGATTTTTATCTTTATTACTTTTTTCTCTTTTTTTTTGGATTTTAATTATTCAAATACCTCTATAGGTTAAGCATGGAACCACTTGAGGTGACTAATGCTGATAGGATCTTATAATGGTTCACCTTCAGATGTAGCTAGTTGATATGCTCCTAATCCATAGCTCACGATGACTACAAATGGTCCCAACTAATTTGGTTCAAATTTTTTGTTGTTGTCTTGATCTAGATGATTTTTTTAATTCTCCTTGAGGACTAGATCATCTACTTGGAGGTTCTAGTTATTGATCTTCTTGTTATAAATAAGATGAAAATGATTTTTGTAAGCTTGTATATGATTGAGTGTATTGATACATCTTTCATCTAGAAATTATATCTCATGTAATTTGAATAATCTTTACTCTTCATTATTGACAAAATGTTGCAATGACACTCTCAAAGAATGGATTTTGACCTCAATAGGAAAGATTTCCTCATTGCCATAAACTAGGGAATATGGTGTAGCACGAATAGATGTTCACAATAGTACGATAGGACCATAAGGTGATATTGAGTTGGAGGTACTAGTCACGACCAACATTATTAATCATCCTTTCAAGGATTTTTAGGATAGTTTTGTTAGATGCTTTAGCTTGGTCATTTCCCTAGGGGTAATAGGCATGGAAAAGTGATGTTGGATATGAAATTGGGAGAAAATATTTTGGAAATCCTAATTTTTAAAGGTTGTACCATTATTTCTAATGATGGCAGATACCATACCAACAAATTAGATAGTTTAGGATGAACTTAGATATTTATTTTTTGGTGAAGTAGGTGAGGGGTATGGCTTATATCCACTTTGTAAAATACTCAATGGTGGTAATAATGAATTTATGACCATTAGATGATGTGGGAGAGATATTTCCTATGAGGTTAAGTCCCCATTGTGAAAAATGCCATGGTGTAGTAATAGGTTGCAACTTTTGGGTTGGTGCATGAATATGATTACCATGCTGCTAATATTCTAAACACTTCTTAGCAAACTGATGTGCCTCTTGATTCATGGTAGGCACATAGTATCCAATCCTTAATAGATTTTTGGCAAGGGTAGGGCCATTATAATGCAACCCGCAAACACCTTCATGTACCTCACATAGGGTAGTTATTACCTCTTTTGAGTTAAGACATATAAGTAATGTACCATCGACACTCTTTCAATAAAGGGTGTCACAAAGAATGGTGAAGCAAGATGATCAAAATATAAATATTTTCTTGAGGTTCTTGGTAAGATTAGGTGGTATGATACCATTTTTTGTAAGTGTGTAAATATCGTGATACCAAGGGGAATTAGGACCAACAATTTCACACACAAATTTAGATTTGAGGATATTGAATGTTGACACCAATAATTACTCAATGATAAATAATAGTTTTGATTGTTATGAACATGTATAAGAGAGACCCAATAGTTTTTTTGATGGGTGTTTTTGCACCTCTCAACATAGGTAATGCATAGGTGCATCACCTCTCTTGAAAGACAATCTCCAAGAACAAGTTGCTGAAAATTACCCCAAGGTCTCTCGGGTGTTAGGTCATGACTTGCTTGGAATGTCTCAGTTGTTTTTATGTGATCTTGATGGTAATCACAGGGAAGAATTATGTAAGTTAAGTTGGAGGAGAATTAGATCCTCTAATAGAGTTCTTAAGATGGGAAAGTTGGTGTACGATTGTTGTAGGTTCAAATAGCAGTCTAGAACTCCTATTTCAGCTTCAGATTTGGCTTTAAAATGTGTAATGAACCTTGTTCAAAGTCGCTATAAAAAAAGAAGGAAAAAGGGCAGGGGAAGGGAGAAGTTCCTAGACCTAAAACTAGCAATGAACAGTGATAATGGAGGACCCTATTGCATACAACCTTCCTAAAACTGAGTTCCACTTAACCAGATGACTTCACAATCTCATGAAACTAATGCAAGCTTATAAGGACTACAAATATTCAATCATTCATTCACCATGAGCATGAATAAAAGATAGAAATTTAGTGCAACTTTCAATTTATGCCCAGACTAACTTTACACAGCCATTTACCATCAATAAACAACAAAAAGTATGGACAAGGAAGGTTTCCCACACACAACAAAATTCTTCAATATCAATGCACAACATTAATTAATCTACTCACAACTTGCAAAACTCATAAACATCAAAGTAAATATACTCTAATGCACTAAATATGTGAAGAAGAATCATGCAACATGAAGTTGGAACTCAAGAATCCACCAAATCAATGAATTTCTATTAAAATTCTAGCAGCATGTCTTTACAACTCCACTCTCTTGAAAATGAGAGGAGACCCCCCTATTTATAGTGTCCACAAAGCAAAATGAATGGCCAAGATTCAATCTCATTGTGTGGCCAAGATTCACTACAAATCAGGGTTTCACCTACCCCCAAATATATTACAATTTAAAATTACATCCTTGTCATGTAGCCTATTTTGTCCTCTAGTGAGCAACATTGTAGCTCTTTGTCTTCTAGCTGATTTCCTTTGCTGCAACTATTTTGTGAGGAATTCATCATATATCACAGGATTTCCTTCACTTTTCTTCATAGTGGCATATTCCACAAACTTTACGATCAACACCTGGAGCTTATTCCATTCCAATATATCCAACTGGATCACTTGGAAATTTAATTTCCTAGATTTGCTTGTAATCTCATCCCAGTCTTTGTCACATTTTTGTGTGTTCTTTACTACTTGCTCGGATTGAGCAAAGGCTCGTGCAACAAAACCCATGAAATCCGACGTCAATGCATCCATAGTCCCGTTCTCAATTTTCTTGTGGAAATATGGATTTATCTTTTCCAAATCCAATTCCATGACAGGAACATCAAAATCTGTCATCAATTTCAGATATTCTTCACAGTTTGTCCTGATTTCCTTGACCCAATCAAGATCAAACTCCACTTCATGAAGCACTCACTCCAACACTTCTTTTCGTGATCTAGGCTCAACTTCCATGTCTCCACGAGCTAGTGGTCACCCTCTGCTAAAGGAAACTCCTTCTCCCAAGATTTATCAGGTATCTTGAGAATGACCTCAATCTTGGGATACATAATCCTATACAACTCAGGGAAGTCAGTGCAAAATTTATTTATTCCATCGAGTATCTTTTGCACCCCTAGGAACTTGTTCGCTATTCTCACAAAATGACCTATGCCCATGTTCCCATTATAGAGGACTTGTCAGAACCAATCCTCTATGGCCTTTGTCCAATTCTTTCTTTTCTCTAACTTATCAATGTGATCCTTAGACAACAACTGCGGTGGTGCCTAAGACATGGTGGGGAGCTCTTCAACTGATGACCACTGTTGAATGTAAGTTTTCAATTCCACCACTTGTGCTTTTAGCTCCTCCTTGGAATTATTATCCTTATGCATCTAGTGCACAGTAGTGGCAACACACCCTTGGAGGTGATCGATTTTCTGCTCTCTAGAGGCCATTCTTAGATCAAGGGTAGAAATATTATAACTTACCCCTTCCTCTCCCATAATTGGGATGGCTATTTGCACTATCCTGGATCCGAACACATCCATTGTCAAATGGGATCTGACCTTTGGCTTCTTCTCCTTCTTTGTGCTAATTTTGGCTTGAGCCAAGATGGCTTCTAGTCTTGCTTTTGGATCCCTTGAGGCCGGGGTTTTCTTCTCCAATTGTTTCTTCAGCCATTCAAGCATATGAAATTCCCCTTTTGGTGATTCATGATCACCTTCTTCTTCGCAAGTGTGTTGGATTTCAATTTCTTTGTTTCCCGAAGCCTCTTGTTTCGTCCTTTCTCCTTCTTCTTCATTAGAATCCTGGATGAATATTGTTTCCTTTCCTGGGGATTCAACAACTGCATGTTCTTTGGGGTTGTCCTCCCCTTCAGTGGTTTTCTCTTCTTCTTCTTGGTCATGCCCATGTTCTTCATGATGTTCCATTTCTGGGATCTTTTGGGCTTTAGTCTCTTCCTTAGGTTTATCTTCTTCTTTCTTTTCCTCTTCTTCATGCTAAGGCGACACCTCTTCATCATGCTTGAGGCTCTCTTCTTGCTCTTTTGATAGAGGCATCTCCTTATCATGCTCAAGAATTTTATTTTGTTCCCCAGTTGGTGGTTTGGTGTCTTCCTCCATTTCCTTTTATGTGTTCTTCTCTTCATCAGAGGGTTGTCTCTCTATTTCTTCTCCAACATTATTGAGTTGTTGAGCCAACTCCTCCTTCAGCTCTAGGTCAAAGGTTTCCACAATATATTTGGTAACTGGCTCTTCAGTGTCTTCCTCAGATGATTGTGTCTCTTCCTCCTCTCCCTCACACACCACTTTATCAATTACTAGGTGTTGGTACTCAGGATGCTCATGGTAGTCATCTGGTTCTTCTTCCATCTCTTTTGTTGCTTCTCTTTCTTTCCTCTCCAACTCTTCTGATATTTGCATGGTTGCTTTTATTTCTAGAGGTTTTGTTGGAGAAGGAGGGATAGGGAGGTTTGCAACTATCTATGCCAAGGCAACTTTTATTGTTAGGTTCATTAATACCCTGGAAAGTTTCATTCGGATATTCTGCATGTGGCGGGCGAAGGCTTCCGGGAGTGATAGAGTAGGAATTGGCATTGTTGTTGTAGCCAGTGGAAGAGATGATGACAGAGACATGGAGGAAGGGGAGAGTGGAGAGGTGGTGGCAAAAGAGGAATCTATAACCATGACTTGTGCAGTGGGCGGGGTGGAAGCAAGGTGGACTGAGATATCCACCGCAGGTGGAGAATTAGCAGCCATTGCCTGAGAAGCATGCAGAGGGGCAGTAGTAGTGGCAGTGTTAGTGGAAGCGATGACCAAAAGAGTGGAGGAAACAAGCGAAGACTTTGGTTTCTCATCCTCTTGTTCTTCTCCTTCACAGAGTGGGTCCTCCTGGATGGTGGGAATTTCCATGAAACTGCCCGATGTTTTTCGATTCTTGGAGGGTTCACCCTCTGAGGATTTTCTCAAGTACACCTTGGGTTTAGGATACCATTCAGTCACCTCTTTTCTCTTTCTCAACCTAGTGGCAGGAGGAGATTTTGAAGTTTCTCTAGATGGGGTAGCAGTTGTCCCACAATCGGTCTCACTTCTCGATTCGTCTTCAAGTTCACCAAATGTCAAGGTGGCTCCTTGTAGCTTAATTGGGAAATCTTCCCAACAATCCATTATTTTTTCTTACCTCAATTGACTTCGTAAGAATATCGAGGTCATTGACCTCTTCTTTTCTCCAATCAATTAACAGCAGTGGGAGGTTGGCAACTGCACCGTATCGAGGATCAATTACCGTATTTTCATCCTCCACTATTTGGTCTGGCACAGGGAACACGTTGACCTTCTTAACAAAGTACATCATCATGCACATGTAGTTCCTTATTCACACTTCTTCATCATCCATGTAGTTGGCCCAAAAGTCTTCAACATCATGTATATGGGTGTGTTCAAGCTAAACCATCTTCATGAGCTTGCCATAGGGGTCCATTTGTGGCTGAGCAGTGTGGAACTCCAAGATATATTCCAAAAGTTCTTTATCTGAATGGTCTACACATTGGGATGTGTGGAGTTCATACATCCCTTGGCCGAAGGAGAGGAGATAGGGAGTCCCCGCCTTATGCTTGTTGCTTAAGAGGGTGTGTGCACATTGCAGCTGTTGAGAGAGCTTTAACAATATTATCCGGTCATTTGGATACTAGGGAAACTTGTATGGTTTTTTTGAGAAACCTTCAGCTGAATATAGGTAAACTTGGGAAATTGTATGAACAAAAAGTCAAATTGGTAGATGTAAGCATTGGAACTATGTGAGACCCTTCTTTCAAAGTCACCCCCAAACAGTTGGATAACATGGCCTATGAAGGTGTCATTGACTTTGCAATAGTCTTTCTTGAAATTCCTGTATTGGAGTTGAGGGTACTTGTCATAGACCTTTAATTACCTTCCTGGAGCCTCATCTGGAGCTCTAAACAAGCCTTTGTATTGCATCTGGTCAGCCAGTAAATAGACCAAGTAATATGTCATGT
Source organism: Sequoia sempervirens (assembly GCA_007258455.2). Lineage (NCBI taxonomy): Eukaryota > Viridiplantae > Streptophyta > Pinopsida > Cupressales > Cupressaceae > Sequoia > Sequoia sempervirens. Next base: position 94,130,113 of record VDFB02270651.1, on the reverse strand, counting down.
AAAATCGTGAGGTCTTTTTCACAGCCACAAATTGATCATGCAAGAAATTACTAACTATTCCTGCCTAGTAGAACTTGGTTTTGCCTCAGAGGATCTCTTCCAAAAAGTACAACATCCACTCCTAAAAGAAGGCTGCAATTGGAAGTCCCATAACTCAGCTCGGTAAGGTTACCAGGTCATGGTAATTCTCGTAGAAATTGCTTCGAAAGAGCTCTTGGGGCACCTTATTTGCACTACCCCTCTTTTCTTTCAACCAGTATTGATTGATGATCTTTTTACACTTGGGGGGGTTTGCATCCCACATCTCCTTGGAACCTTCTTTGGATGATTCCTCCATCCCTTTGAAGGTAGGGATATGGAAAGTTTTCCCTATTGTCGTGGTAGACAAATTGGCCAATACATTCTCATCTCGATCCACAATCCTTCTAGAATCTTCTTGATACACCTCTCTGCAGGCCATCACAAGCTCGAGAGCAATGAGAGCAGGTAGGAAATTGAAAGCCTTGGCCAATCCACTGCTTCTAATCTTTCTAGTATTTTTTTTTGTAGGATTGATCCAAACCCTTTGCTTGAATTCATCAATATCTATGTGTCTGAGATTTGTATATGAGATCTCCCTCCAATCTGTGGTGACTTTGGAGTTAAGGGGCTCCCCTCAGAATTTGTATTTGATACGGTCCTTATCCTCTTTGCCTCTAGGTACTTTAGTTGGCTTCTTTCCTTTTTCTTTCTCCACAACCACCTCTGAAGGTATTGCACCTAGTTCCATCTATCATATGGGCAAGAGAGAAGTAAACACATTCAAGCATGAAACATAAGGAAAGTTAGCTAAAATCCTACAAAATGATGTTAGATTAGCTAATTTACCATTTAAACATCCTAACATCTCTTTTAGATCAGCATTAGCCTCTCATTGGAAGAATGTTTTGTAAGGAGGGCCCAAGGGTGTGGACTTCCCTAGGTTGATGGATGTTCTAGAGGTAGTTGCAGGAGGGATGACAATCAAGGCATGACAACCCGCATATCCGAACCCGCATCAAGATTTAGGCATAAGGTGGGGTCCACCGAGGAGGTCAATCCATTTTAGTATGTGAGTCAAAGTCACTTTGAAGATTTGGAGGTGCTAAGACCATCTTTTAAGCATGTAGAATTAGAGGGAAGCTTGGTTGTTTGAGGGCCTACCGTTGAAATGGCATTGGGAAGACAGTGGTCCATAGTTGATGTTCCGCCATGCAAGACCTATGGCTTCAAAGGATGGTGGAAACTTCATCATTGAAGTTCAAATCACTCAAAAGGATGCGAGTTGAAAGGCACAGGCGGATGGTGGGTGACATTCGTTCGAGATGGTGAAGGTCAGATGGAAGTCTAGGCAGGGAGCCTTGCATGATCAGTTTTGCATGGAGCTTGGGCTTTCTCATTTGTTATCGAATAGTTAGAGGGAGATGGAAGGGTTGGGCCTCTCATAGCGGGCCGAAGAAGGTCGATGGATGCCTGGAACGGCGAGGGCGAGATGGAAGCCCGTGACTAGCCACCCGCAAAAGATGGTTCGCCTAAGGTTCGACACTTGCTCATTTCATTTCAGTTCAGACGGATGCGGAGGGCTCAAACTCGCAATATGGAAGGTCAGCACACAAAGGCCATTCAGAATAGCCAACCAACCATGATGATCTGTTTGTGGGGTGAGGCCTGCAGAAGCACTACTTAGTTATTTTCAATGTGGAAGTATTGGATGCCATTGATAAGATCGGGACCCGCCCACCGGAAGGACATTAGGGTTCCACCATTTGAAGAGGTCGTTTACGCATAAATTGTCATTTTTTATTTGGGCGACAGGCCAAATGATAGAAGCCGATAAGCAGAAAGACGGGCCACAAAATCCATTTGAAACGGAGAGGTCAAGATAGAAACCCACAAGTGAAATTTCGCAGGGAGAGGCCCGCAATGGATTGAGACTTAAGCATTCAGAGCGGTCAAGTTTGATGGGAAATGATAGGGGTGGGACCCAACCGTCGAGAGGTCGTGATTGAATAACCATTTGAAATGGTGAAGCTAAAAGGAATTTTGTAGGCATAAACCTGAGCTTGGGGACCCGAGAGGGTCGATGGATCTTTGTTTGAGTTCATGAAGTTTAGCTAAGTTCGAGGCAGCCGAGTAGGGGCGTCCTCTCGTGAGGGCGGACCCAAAAGAGGAGATTGTTGTTGCTAAGTTTTAAGCATTTTTCAAAGAAAATGATGGTGATGGCAAGGGTGCGAGCTTGCAGGGGACGAAGGCCCTAGTTGAAGAACGGCCGCAGGGACCTTAAGTCCTGCACACAACCTATGGGGCATTTTTTGAAGTTTTCAAAATTTGAAGTCATGAGTTTCATTCGCTGTAATTTACCCTAATTAAATTTTGAGTTTTCTTCCTTCAAATTTAGCAATTTTATACAGAAATTAAAGAAAACATAAACATGGCTTGCAGTGGAAAACCTACCTATGAGGCCCAATGAAGATGGACAAGGAACAACTAGCAAAGGCTACAGATTGGAAAATGAGCTTGGCGGATGAGACGATGGCGTGGGTGGGTGATCTCTGACTCACTTCTAAACAACTAGCAGATGAAAATGAAAGCTCAAATTGAGTTATTTATAGAAAATGGTACATTTAATGCACCTCATTAATGTTCGTATAGTGGCATTGAAGTTTGGTAGGCAGTTAGTTTGACAACGGCCGCGAGAAGGGCAGAGTCTATTGGGCGGACGATAGTCGGTGCTTGGTCGTTCAATCATTCAGCAATGAAAATGACAATCATAGAGGTGGATCCCACATAGCAGAAGGTTGTTGTGCGAAGGCCATTCAAAATGGCCACGGAGCCAAGGAAATCAGCATAGGGCGGCCTGCAAGGGTGGATCTGCTCGGCTCCAAGGATGCCAGCTTCAAAGAATGAAGGAAAATAGCTATGGGAACTCCGCAAAGGCCTAAAGCCTTGAAAATTTGAGGATGGAAAAACATGGTCATTTCAAGATTATTTCTTTAAGACTCACTGACCACTCAAGACACAAAATAGGGAGCACACAAAATGACGTGGTGACAAAAAGCGACTCGACAAAGTGAAAAGAAAGAAGGTCCCCATTCTGAACGGGGTGTGTGTGCTATGGGAACAACAAGTTTCAATAGCATCTACAACCTTGTTGAACCTAGGTGTTTGCTTGAATGAGATAGTAGTAAAATATTGTTTGAATCTATCAACCATTCTCTTGTATGGGGGCAATTTATCATCCTTTATTTGGTAGTCACCATTAACTTGTCTAACCACTAGCTATGAATCGTCATAGATTTGTAACTCTTTGATTTTCCATTGTATAGCCATTCTTAATCTTGTGATAAGTGCTTCATACCCAACAATGTTATATGTGCATGTATATGCCAATTGATATGAATTTGTTATACAATAACCTTGAGGTGTGATAAATAGGATGCTTGCACCCGAACCATGCTGTATGTGAACCATAAAAGTATAATTTATACTAATTGGAAGGAGTAATAGTGAAAAATGCTTCATTTGGGAAATATGATAATAGAGGATTACCATCATATAATAGTACATCAACTAACTGATCCTCTACGACTTTTCCTTTTATTGCTTTCTTGTCTACATAATCTATGTCGAACTTGCTAAGTATCATGACCCATTTAGCCATGCGGCTAGTGTGTATTTCTTTGGATAATAGATACTTTAACAAATATACCTGAGAGATAAGCTTAATTTGGTGGTTGAGCATATAGTGTCAAATATTTTGTGAAGCAAAGATGATTGGTAGATATGCTCACTCAATAAGAGTGTAATTAAGATCATAGAATACTATGATTTTGTTAATACAATAGACCAATCTCTCTTTCCCAGAGTCATCATGTTGTGCCAAGAGAGAACCTAACATTGTTGATGTAGCTTAAATGTATAAGATAAATGGGTTATTTGGAACCGGAGGCACCAATACTAGAGGTGATGCTAGGTAATCCTTAAGCTATTGGAAGACTTGTCAATATTTTTCATCCCATTTTAATGTGACATCCTTGTGTAGGAGATGAGTTCAAATGGATGAAATTTATTTTCTAGTTTTGTTATAAAACATTTGATGGATTGTAGCTTCCCTTGGAGACTATGAAGCTACTTTAGAGATTTTGGAGGAGGCATATTGATAGTAGCTTTAACCTTTCAAGGGTCCACTTCAATACCTCTATGACACACAAAGTATCCGAATAGCTTTCCTGAAGTGACACCAAATACACATTTATCTGGGTTAATCCTTTCTTGTTACTTCTCTAGTCTATAAAATATTTGTGCAAGAACCTCTAGATGTCCTTTCCTTGTGATTGATTTTGTTAGGAGATCATCTACATAGTCTTCCATAATGTTATGGAACATGTCATGCAAGATCACTGTCGTAGTTGATTGATATGTTGCACCTATATTCTTAAGAGAAAATGGCATGAAATTCCAACAATATGTACCCAAAGGGCATGCAAAAGTTTTCTTGTATCCATCCTCTTGTACTATATGGATTTGGTTGTATCCTAAAAAATCATCTATGAGGGAAAACATCTCATGAACTATTATCAAATCCACTATGATGTCTATATTAGGCAATGGAAAGTCATCCTTAGGAAAATCTTGGTTGAGATCTCTAAATCTATGCATATGTGTATGCCCTCAATGGGATTGGAAATATGTGCTATATAGGACACCCATTCTAGATAATCAATTGGTCTTATGAAGCTAGTGTCTAAAAGTTTATGAAGTTCAACTTTCACTAGTAGTGTAATTTGTGGATGCATATTATATAGCTTTTGTTTAACATGTTTTTCCTTTGGTTATACTATCAAATGATGGGCCACTAATGTTGTGTCTAATCCAGGAACGTTGTCATAGGACCAAGAAAAGTTTTTTTTTGTGCCTCTAGGAATGATGTAAAATCATATTTCTCTTTAGGATCTAAAACTGTTGCATAGAATGTGATCTTAGTGAAAGAAAATTTGAATGCAGAAACACTTTCCTAATGCAAATCAATGAGGAGAGAGGTTGCAAAACTTTGTTTCAAATCTTTAACTTTTACAGTTTCTTTAAGAATGCACATGTGATTAAGTTATTTCATCCTTAAACACATAAACCAAAACACACAAATGTTATGTGGGAATTTTTTTTTGAGAAAAATACCACACACCAAAGCATAAATCAATTGTATTATAGTAACAAAACTAATGCATTCAATATTTAAAGTCTATGCTCTTGCAGGTGTTGATTCACTGTGATACAAATTATAAAGTGAATTTGGCAACATAACGACATACAGATTTACAATCTCAACATACTACATCAAATGTACTAAGGCACCAATATATACTTCTCATACAAGGGTGTTGATTTTTTCCATGTATCAATTTCTTAGTCTTTGCATGCATGAAAACTAAAACTAACAAAATGCATGATTCCCAAGTGACCCGATTAGAAACCTATCAAACATGCACGTACATGCAACAACATACAAGCACATGCAAGGCTTGCAGCTCCAAAAATAAGAAACATCACATGCTAGGAATCCCATAGAGAAAATTAGCTTTACTACCAAAATAGAACTTACTCACAAATCCTTTTCACTCTGAGTGATAACTTAGTCTGTGTTAAGCAAGTTTCCTCTTCAAGATTTAGTCCACAAGTCAACATTCCACATGGAATAAGGGTGCACATCCTTGAGGTTTTAATAATTCCAAAAGCTCAAATGGGTGCCCAAGTGACAAGTGTCACCTTTCCTTTCCTCTAATTTTTTGAAGAGATAAACACTCACACAAGTGGACCTCGCTAATGCTTGCTTCCAAAACAAACTATCACATGTCAAAATGGTGCCCATTTTAGAGGTATAAACAATTTCCTTTTCCCAATGGAGCACCTATGTGACATGTGTCATAATATTTCCTTTTCACACCATGCATAGGATGCCAAATCCCTTCTAGGTCCCACAAAGTGACTTAGCAATTTGGAAAAAAATATTATTGCATTTAATAAATTAAATCAACAACTTAGGGGAAAATAATTAATTAAATAATCATGGGAATCACTAAGGTTGAGACACCTTAATCCCAACATTCTCCCACTTTTTGAATACCTTACAGGAGTCTCCATATCACTGCTCAAGCCACAAGGCCCACTAAACCAGCACACCATCTAAACTTCTCTGTCCTCACTGGCTTCATTAGTGTATCTGGAAAATTCACCAAAGTGCCCACCTTTTCCAAGTTAACCTTTCCATATTCCACCATATCACAAATAAAATGAAGCTACACATTAATGTACTTTGTTTTGGTATAGAAAGTAGGAGTTTTTGCAAAATAAATTGAACTCTAGCTATCACAACAAATAGTAATTTGTCCTCCATCAAAAATAATATCTAAACATAGTCTCTTAAGCCAAATAAATAATTTAAAAGCATTATTAGCTTCCATGTAGTCTACTTCAATAGTTGAAAAAGAAACTACAACTTATTGCTTACTCATCTAGCTAATTGCACCACCAAACATCATGAAAACATATCCATGGGTGGATCTCTTGTTGTCAATGTCACTCACCCAATTTGAATCCATGAATTCTCATTGAATGTTGAGGTCTAGTAGAATAACCATGAAAATATAAGGAATACTTAGAATTACCTCACAAGTACCTGAACACTCTCTTAATTGCATCCCAGTGCACCCATCTAGGATTAGCCATAAATTTGCTAAAGACTCCCACTTCTTGGGCAATGCTTGGCCTCGTATAGACCATAGCATACATCAAACTACCAAAAAAACTCACATAAGGAACTCTGGTCATGTCCTCCATCTCAGTAGGATATTTTGGACAATCCTCCACAGAAAGATTCATCCCTTGCATTACAAGAACAACTAATTGTCTGTAAGTAGTCATGTTGAATCTCTCCAACATGGAGTTCACATACTTGCTCTGGTTAACCAAATATTTCTATTATCTTTATCTATTTTGATCTCAATCCCTAGAATATACCTCACTGCACCCAAATATCTCATCTAAAACTGTGCTAACAATTGAGACTTCAAATTTAAAATCATGCTTTTTCCATTCCCAATGAACAACATATCATCCACATACATGAAAATAATGAGAATGTGACCATTATTAGATTTATAATAGACACAATAGTCATATTTGGATCTCAAAAATTCCCAAGGACAACACAATTATAGAACTTCTAGTACCACATCCTAAGAATTGTTTCAGACCATATAGATATTTTCTCAACTTGCACACAATATTCTCTTTCCCTTTCACAATGAAATTCTCTAGCTGTGACATATAAATTTCCTCCTCCAAGTCACCATGAAGGAAAGTTATCTTCAAATCCATCTGATTGACTTCAAAGTTGTGAGTTGTTGCAAGTGATAACAAGAATCAAATGGATGTCAACTTAGCTATAGGAGAGGAAATCTCCCCGTAATCTATTCCCTCCACCTGGGAATATACCTTCGCGAAGAACCTTTCCTTTGAGAACTTTGTTGAAAGAAATTTGAATTTCAAAATTTCTACACCGAGGGTTATTGAAGATATTGATAGGCCATGACCCAAATTTAAGAAACACCCTATTAAATCAATGAAGATCGACCCCTTAGGCATATTTTTTAAGGTTCCATATGGTGTGATGTATACGAAAGACATAATGATTTACATTCATTTCAAATTGGAAGAACATGATCATTCTAAGTTAGGAGATGTATGGGTGAAAGAACTTATTGGAGATAACTTTACCCTGAAACCATAATATCAAAACCTAGTTGTGAAGAAACTTTATGTGGTACGGGTTTCCAAATTTTTTCTTTGATGATAAATGGGTTAGAATTTCATTGAGTAGAATTCATGAAAGATTTGTCTAGACTAACATGCCTAGGTTAATCACAAAGGATGTGATTAGAGAAGTTATAGGTTTGTGCTCCACCGAACCCGTTTCGACACTCAAATCAGTGAAAAATGAAGTGGTCATAGAATTAACTAGTTCTACATATGACAAGAGTGTTAGTGTAGTTTTTTTAATATTTTTTTTCCTACACATTATTAAGCACACTTAGGTTATGTGAGACATGGTTTATGTGAGGACACGTGGCATAATCCATCGATTACATGTGTCGCTCTCACCCACACTTGGGTGGTTGAGTCTCATACCCTCTTTTGGCCTTTTATGCCACCTCACAAAACCACTATCCTATCTCCTTCTGAGTAGGTTATGCCACATGTTTGGAATTTTCCAAGTAGGAATAACTCCCACCTAATTTGGTTATTTGGGAGTTACTACCCCTCTTGGAATTATATGCCCATATTCTGCTATATATTCAACACTCACCTCTCCCTCCTATCTAGTTTAGATGATTTCATATCAAACTTAGTTAGTTCAAGGGAGTGTTGATACATATTGTATCTTTTTGAGTGTGATGATATCATATTCAGTTATTGCACCATATTCCAACATTTCATCCTCTTGTTGCTCTCGTGTAGAAGGTTAATCTCAATTTTGCAGGTGATCCTAGGTGCTTGAGTTCATCAACAACTCTTACAAAGAGGGCCATGAAATTGAATAAAATAAGAAATCCAGTTGTAAAGTATGCAACTATAATGATAAGTTACAAGCTTTACTTTATAAACAAAGAAAACTCTATATCTATCACCACAATAAACACTTCCTATGAGATGGTGGAAAAATGAGTTGATTATGATCTTTGTGATTTGTCGAGACAATAACTAATGGAAAATTTGGAGAAAACAAAGGAAAAGAATCATCCATTTAAGTATGGTACCCTAATTTTTTGTCTACTTTTTGAGAGAACTACCCGATACCAAAAGTGTTGTATGGTTAAAAGGAAGACTAGTTGCACATCAAATTAGAGATTTTATAAGAGGTCTTGGCGATGCAAAGGAACAAGATGAGGATCTTGTGGATTTCTTTGCAGTTTTATAGAAGAGGATGTAAGAGAGAGAAAGAACTCTTGAATCAATGGCGAGGAAATATAAGGATGGTATTACATTCTTAGTTACTACAAATGAATGCATCATTCAATAAGTTGAACCAAGGACAGTGTGGATCCCAACAATGGGATATGGGATTACTGAATAAGAGATTATTGCCTCAGTTGATTTTATGCTTGGTAAACCAAAGGATACCTCAAAAGGGAGGTATGGAACTTATGAAGAGAAATCTATGAAGGTTCACCTTGAGCAAAGAAAAAGTCAGAACAATGAGACAATTGAGAAGGTGGAAAGCATCGTTGCAAAGGTTTTGGGCCTCTCTAAAGAGAAGATTGAGAAACATAAGGTAGAATCTAGTGCTACAAAAGGGTCTACAAGAAAAAGAATATCTAGTAGAGTAGCTAACACCCCTCCTACTATTCAAAAGTCCTTCGAGACTAAGCCCCCTACTAGAGAAAAGAGAAAATCAACTGAAAGTTCTCTAGTGATTAAAGAAGTGTAAGTGTTGAAGAGGAAGGAGATGAAGAAGAAGGACCTTAGTTGGTTCAAAAGAGAAAAGATGAAGCCTCAGAAACTGAAGCAAATTCTAAGAAATGGAGAGTGGATGTTGTGGAAATCGATGAGGAAATAGAAATAGATAAATAAAAGAAGGGATTTGTCATCCACATGAGAGGAAAGAAGGGAGAAGCAACCAAGAATTTTTCTTCAGAGAAGAAAGTAGAAACAAAGTAGAAGAAGACTCCGTATGAAAGGAAAAAGAAAAAAACAAATACCTCCAGTAAGCACACACACTCCTATGAATTTAGAAGAACTTTTCAATAACATTTTATAGCATGAAATGTTAGCAAAAATTGTAGCCTATACAATGAAGCAGATGAGGTGGATAAGGCCACCATTATAGAAGCTATCATTAAGTATATTATTGTTTTAGAAGTTGACATGAAGAACATTGAAAACCAAATTCCTACGGAGTTGTGGAATGTCTTCATGAAGAGAAGGAAAGAAGCAAAAGAAGAGGCAAAAATAAAAGAATATGCATTGAAGAAGATTGGTGCTCTTCTCTCATAGGAAAATAAAGCCACATTGGTTGATTTGTATAGCACATAATTCATGACAAAGAAAATGGTGACTACCCTTATTGAAAGAGACAAAAGTGAGGTTGAAAGGATCTAGAAGGAGACAATTGACAAGATTGCAGACATAGCACAAAGGTATCGAATGACTCAGGAATGCACAAAAAATCCTACTCTAAAAGTTAAAACAAGAGAAGAAGAAGCAAAAAATATTGATGCTCAACATGAACATGCAATAGATGAAGGACATGCTCAAGATAATGTTCTTCTGGAAGTGGAAGAAGTGACAAAGGAAGATGAAGAGGTAGAGAAGAATGTTGAGAAAGATACCACCATCAATGAAGATACAACAAAGGATTATACCTCTCCTCCTTTAGTACCTGAAGGGAATGTTGAAGTTACATAAGGAAAACTAGAGACAACTCCCCCGGATACTACAAACTAGTTTGATAGTGAAGAAAATGTAAATAAGAATGAAGAAAAGGAGAGTGGTAACCAAGAAAATAATGAGAAGAGTGATGAGGAAAATAATGAAGATGCATCTGTAGATGCAAAGATAGAATCAAAAACACTAGTGAGCTCTAGAAACAATGGGGAAAATGTGTTGAAGAGAAAGATTACGGAGAATATAAAGGATTTTGGTGAATCCTCCAACTCCTTCGGAGATTTTTTGAATAACTTACTAAGTATGTATCTCTAATTCTAGCTTGTTGTATTAGTACAACTGCTACAATTACCAATGCAATAGGGGAATGTGGATCTTGACAAGATTTCCCCACTCCACAAGCTTTAGTTGGGAGATGTATTTCATGCATTGGCCTGAAAGGAGATTATAGAGACTCATCAAAAGAGTAGAGAGCTAATGGATGAATATGTAAAGGCTATTTAAGAGTCAATACCTGTTGCAAGCATTGAAATCTAACTTTTTGGTATGAAAAAAATGAAATTATTAATTGATTCTTTTAAAGAATATTTTGCTAGTCTTATGGGACAAGTTGAAAATAATATAAATGACAAGAAAATGATGGAGATTACTGAGAAGTGTGCCCTAAAACACAAATTGTTTCAAGAAAACCTCAAGGGTGCACAAGATTATGTGGATGAGGCAAAGGTTCTATTCGAGTATTGTATGAAGTCGCTTGGAGCAACACAGTTCATCAAGAGTGAAATGGACTCAATTGAGTTCCAAATTAACAATGCTTCTAGTTCCTATGATCCAACACATGACCTGATTGGAAACACAATAACAAAAATAGAGGATTTGCATGAGAGATTCTTCTAGCTATAGGCCCAAAAGGAGAAAATCATTTTCTAGTTTGAAAATTTAAGGGACTTGGTAAATTCCAAATTCATATATGCTTCAAGTGCCCTTTTGAGTGCTAATAAGGCTACGTACATCAATCTGGTACCTAACACTCTGAAAGAAGGAGAAAAAATTATAATGGAGCTAGAGACACAATGCATGATGCTTGGGACAACAAAGAAGATTTAGGAAGAAGGTAAACATGCCTAGCAGACACATCGATAGAAGCTTCAAGAGTTAACTTCCTCTAGTTGACAATATTTCTTATTCTTTATGCATTTTCATTTTTTAGTTTCAAATTATTTGTACATATGATGACTATATAGAGTGGTTTCCAGTACAAGTTTTTGGTTTTGCTCTTGGTACATAACTTAGGGGAGTCAATTCATTTTTTTCAGTTTGTACATATGCATATATTTCTCATGGAGATCCATATATGTTAGAAAAAAAATTTGTATGCACCCTTTTCCCTTGATGTTAAAGGGGGAGAATATTTTGGAGATGTTTAGGAATGTTTTCATCAATGACAAAGGGGGAGATTGTTAGAAGAATGAGGATTTTTTCATTGATGTTGTTGTTGGCAACATTAGCAAGTGGGATAAGTATAAGGTATATTGTTTTGCATTACAGTGTTGTCATTGATGTAAACATTGCATCTTACTTTGGAGATCATGGTGCAGATCATTTTGGATGGCTCTAACATGTTTTAGGATGTTTGTATAAGGAAATTTTGCAAGAAGGTTTGATCCAGTAAAGACAATTATGGTGAAAAATGACTGTTCTTATACTAGTGTTTTTTGTATATAGAGCATCCAGTCCTTGGGTTTGCACTTGTTCATTGATTAAAATTTTCCTATGTGGTTCTAGTATATTTTTTTGGCTAGTAGAAGCATCTAATTCTAAATTTTCATCTTGTTTTGGCTCCTTGTGTGAAAGTTATGAGTAACAAAAGTTTGGCTTGATAGTTATAGGTGTTTTCTAGTTTTGTGCATATGAGTTGGAGAATCAACACCTCTCTGTAGATTGGATTTTAACTTTGTGGATTTGAGGAGATGTTGATAGATGTCAATAGAGTGTGCATTCTAGATGGAATAATGTTTTGAAGTTCACATGTCTGAATATGAGTATACAGTTGGAGAATTTTTGTATTAGGTCTTCTACAGTGCCGACCTAATAGGTTTGAAGGTATGTGAATCTCAATTAAGTATTATAGAGTTATGTGGGAGCTATTATAGGTCCATGCTAACCTATTTCAAATTTATTTGAGGGTTGAATCTTGGTGTGAGGCATGTGTGGAAGTATTTTGAGCCAAAAAATTATATTTTGTAAATTTTGAATAGTACATCTAATTAGGCCAACCTAATTGATGTTTTGGGTAAAGAGGATATATATGCAGATCATTTTTGGTGTTTTGATGAATTTCATACATAAAAGTGATGCAAATGATGTGAGTTGAGTGAATACATTGCAAATCTAAGTTGAGAATGTTGAGAAAAATATTAGAGTGATGTGAATGTAGAGGAAAGCAAAATGTTAGATCAAAATCATATTAAGTGTGTAAAGTCAGTCTATTGAGCTTTATTGGAACTGTATTTCATGTATATGATAGATAAAATTGTAATAGTTAAATCTAGGCTATGAACCATAAAATCTTTTTTTATCTCTTTTCATCTTTCAGTGGACAATGAATCCACCTACATTGAGCACTTCTATAATATACTATAACTAGTTATAATATATTGTGAGCTAATATTCACCATGGTTTTTCCCATTTTGGTTTTTCCACATAAAATTCTTGGTGTTCATGTGTTATGTGATGTTAATTGGATGTTTCATTCTTTCTTTCATTACTACAATTGAATATGCTATGGAAGTTGGATTTTTAAATGTTTGAATGGTTTAAAAGAATATTGATTCACCCCCCTCTCAGTATTTTGGGTGTTCAACACTAACATTGAACTTGGGGAAGTTATGAATTTGAAATCTATCAAAGAGATCTAGACAAAGTTGGAAAGTATTTATGAAGGAGATGATAAGGTCGAGCAAGCTAAGATGCAAAATCTAAATATCACATTTGAGAGTCTGTGGATGTATGAAGATGAAAACATTAAAAGCTACATGTAGAAGGTGGACGAATTTGTCAATTCCATCAAAGGGCTTGGTGGAAAACTTGAAGAAGAAGTGGTAAAGAAGGTAATGAGAACTCTTCCTAAATCTTATAGTAATAAAGTTTATGCTGTTGAGGAAGTTCAATATTTAAGAAAATACTCTAGAGATCAATTGTATGGTGCTTTATCTACCTTTGAAATGTGATAATTTGGTCCAAGTAATGCAAAATTTGATTCTACCTTTAAGGCTAGCAAATCATAGAAGACCAAGGAATTAAATCAAGATGATATTGATTATGTAGAAGAAAATTTTGTGAGGAGAATTAAAAAGGGTACTGGTAAATACAGAGGTAAGTTACCTTTTAAATGTTTCCGTTGTGGAAAGAGAGGCCATTATGCTTCAAGATTTCCAAATAGAGCTTTGAATGACATGAATAAAGAAAACAAAGGTAAAAAATTAAGAAAATTTATTATGTTAGAGATGTTAGTATATCTAATGATGAATTTGATTATGTGAATGATGAGGATAGTGAATGCTTTTTCATGGCTATTAAAGATGAAACTAATTTTACTAACTCTAAGAGATGAGTGAAGGAAAGTACTCTGAAATGTTGAACAAGAAAACTGAGAGGAGGGGTGAATTAGTTGTAGAAATTTTAACCTTTAAAAATTCACCAAAAGTTAGATCAACTAGCATTCACAAAACCTTTACTCTACTAATATGTTTGATTGTTAAGTGTAGAAACAAAAAATGAAAGAAGTAAAACCATGCACACAATAACATCATATTTATGTGGAAAACCCAATGAGAGAAAAACCATGGTGAGGATTAGCTCACAATACAATAAATTCAAAAACTGAATACAAAGGCTCACTGCCAAGATAGGACACACTATCTAATAAGGACTCACTACCCGAAGGGCTCATTGCCACAAAATTACAAAGAAGATAGAAGAGGATTGTTACAAAGAGAAAACTATCTCAATGCAACAGAGATTCCACCACAATTCGCTCACACACTTGCAAACATTCTTGAAAGAGAGAGTACACCTTCAACTCATTGCCTTCAGGAACTCAACACTTCAAATTCACAGTGATCTACTTGAACTTGCATTACACATACATATCTTGCATCTATGCCACATCTATCTTATATTTCACCAACATCTCAACTTGTACTTATATTGTCTTCAACCTTGAAACCCATCCAAGGTCTTCCACACACCATTTGTATTAAAATTCTAATTAGGTGACTGCCAAAACATTCTACAGTGGAATTTAGAATGAGGGTGACCAAAACATATACTTAATGAGGACCTAAATGAGCCCCAACGAACTTCAACACACTTCTATAATTTTCATAATTAATTCTAACACAACCTGTCAGCCAACACTCGTGTAGAACACATAAAATAATTAAGCACAAACATCCTTAAATCGATCCAATATTTCTGGACAACAAATTTCACTTGAACATGAACTTATCAACTTCTTCTCAGAACTGCAAGTCATGAAACCAAAATTTAGAGAAATCTGAAGCAACTACATTTCTCCTAGACCAAAACCAGACACACTAAAATGCACAGTTCATATACTGGCGAAGATATATCGCATTGTACAATGATCCAAGAGCCAAAATTCTAGATACAACAATTACCAAAAACCATGAACAATATGTCAGGAGCACACAAGCATAGAAGCAATATAGAGCACATCCTGAAGCATACACTAATTACCTGCATGACATTATTTTCCCTATTTATCAAATTTTCTCAAAAGCACTTGAAACCCAAGTACCAAAGACATCATTGTAGCACCTTAATTCACTCTAACACACCTCTAGACATAGAAACATAAAGATAACTCCATGTACTTATAGCACTTCATCAACATCTCAACTATACATGTACAACCTGTAAACCTTTTTTATTACAATTTTCTCAATATCCTTGACATATACAACCAATAACTAGATACATTGACATCAATGACAACACCTTCATACTTGCAACAATATCCCACTTTGTCATTGATGGAAACACATGATGTGAAAAACCATCAAAGAGAATACAACAACTTCGAGCTACTTTCTCTCCCCCTGTGTAGATAAAAAAATTCACATGATTCTTTCTCCCCCTTTGACATCAATGGAAAAGGAAAAATATTTTCTTACATTGTTTTCCCCCTTTGTCACCAAGAACATTACCAGTACTAAATACTCCCCCTTAGGAGTATACCTAATCAACTGCACAATGAAAACACAAGACACTACCTGCTCCCCCTAAGAGGTAGCCACTGAACATCAGTCCAGAAGAAAGATAGATCCATAGATTCACTTGACTGATGCATCTCCATATGCACCTAGTTCAAAAAATGAGGGGCAATAACCCCTAACTTCTCCCAAAGATACCCAAAAGTATCTTTAGGAAGAGCCTTAGCAAATATGTCAGCAATCTGATCCTTTGTAAGTACATACTAAAGCTTTACTTCATTCTCCATAACCTTCTCTCTCAAAAAAGTGATATCTAATAGATATATGCTTTGTCCTTGAGTGCATCATTGGATTATTTGAAATATTAATTACACTTGTATTATCACAGGAAATAGAGATGGGATCATCATACATTACTCTAATATCCTTCAATGTTTGTCTCATCCAAAAAACTTGTGTGCAACAAGATGTTGCAGCAATATAAACAACCTTTGTAGTGGATAAGGAAACTGAATCTTGTTTTTTGTTTAACCATGATACTAATCTGCATCCAAGAAAGAATACACCACCACTTGTACTTTTTCTATCATCAGTGCAGCCTACCCAATCTGCATCTATATAAGAACTTAGTGTAAAATCAATATCCCTAGGATACCATAAGCCATAATCTAAAGTGCCATTTAGATATTTGAATATCCTCTTGATAGCTGTAATATGTGTTTCTTTAGGATCTTCTTGAAATATAGCCACAAGACAAACTGCATGCATGATGTTCGGTCTGGTAGCAATTAAATGCAATAGTCCTCCAATCATTGATCTATATCTTCTCTGATTAGCCTTAGGTGAATCATCATCCTTACTCAATTTGCAGCTAGTTACCATAGGAGTGCATACTGGTTTGGAACCATCCATCCCAAATTTCTTTAACATTTCTTTTGCATACTTTGATTGTGAAATAAAAATCCCTTTGTTTGTTTGTTTGATTTGCAATCCAAGGAAGAAATTTATCTCACCAAAAATAGACATCTCAAACTCTTTTTGCATCTCTTCAGCAAACATCTTACACATAGTTTCATTACCTCCAAAAATAATGTCATCCACATACACAACTACTATCAAGATCTTATCATCTTCAATCTTAAAATATAAATTGATATCTATTGTACCTTTGTTGAAACCTTGCTGAATGAAATATTTGTCCAATCTTGCATACCAAGCTCTGAGAGCTTGCTTCAAACCATATAAATCCTTTTTCAATCTACAAACCATATCTGGTTGATTTGACAACTTGAATCCTTCTGGTTGCTCCATGTAGACTTCTTCTAACTCACCATTCAAAAATGTAGACTTCACACCCATTTGGTAAAATTTAAAATCCTTATGAGCAACAAATGCTAAAAACATTCTGATAGCTTCCATTCTAGCCACCAGGTCAAATGTATCCTAGAAATCTATACCTTCTAATTTTGAGTAGCCTTTACACACAAGCCTTGCCTTATTTCTTACCACTTCTCCATTCTCATTTAGTTTGTTTATGAAAACCCACTTACTTCCAATTATGTTCTTGTTTGTTGGTCTAGGAACTAGTTCCCAAGTTTGATTCTTCTCAATTTGCATAAGTTCCTCTTCCATTGCTTTCATCCAATTTTCATCTTTACATATCTCACTCACTTTCTTAGGCTCAACTTTAGATAGTAAGCAATAATTTACCTCAACTTCAACAGCTCTTCTTCTATTCAATACACCTTTCCTCTTGTCTCCAATGATTTGATCTTTTGAATGATTCTTTTGCACATACTTATGGGTTTTAAGAACCCTTTCTGGAGCTTCTTCATCTTCATTCTACTTTTCTTGTTCTTCAACAACTTCTACTTCTCTGCAATCACGTTCATCTGATACATATCCATCAACTTCAATTGAATTTTTCAATGCTTCATCAACCTTGAAATTTGTGCTTTCTAAAACCTTTCTCAATCTTTTATTAAAACATCTATAAGCTTTGCTTCTAGTTGAGTATCCAAAAAAAATACCCTCATCACATCTAGCATCAGAATTTCCTAGATTATCTTCATCTCTTTTGTATAACATTTGCTTTTGAATACCTTGAAATACTTGACAGTAGGAATTCTTCCACATCATAGCTCATAGGGAGTCTTAGTGTTGTTAGCTTTTTCTTGAACTCGGTTGAACACATAAACAATAGTGTGAATTTCTTCTCTCCAATAAACTTCCGGTAGACTTGCCTCTATTATCATTGATCTAGTAGCTTCTTGAATTGTCATGTTCTTTCTTTCAACAACTCCATTATGTTGAGGAGTTCTAGGGGAAAACAATTGTCTTCTTATTCCATGGGCTTCACAAAACATCTTAAACTCATTGGAGGTGAATTCACCACCTCTATTAGACCTCAAACATTTTATTTTCAATTTTTCTTCATTCTCAACCATTGCCTTAAATGCCTTGAATTTTTCTAATGCATCAGATTTCTCTCTAAGAAAAGTAACCCATGTCATTCTAGAGGAATCATCAATCAAAAGAATAAAATACATGTCACCTTGTAGACTTCTCACCCTTGTAGGACCTCAAAGATCTGTATGAATCAAATCCAGTAGTCCAGTAGTAGATTGTTCCTTTGACCTAAAGTTGTTTCTAGATTTCTTTCCAAACTAACAGTCCTTGTAGACTGCATTAACAGGTTTTGTAATCCTTGGTAAATCTCTTAGAGCTTGTACTGCACTGATTCTTACCATGTTATCAAAGTTCATATGACACATCCTCTGGTGCCATAGCCAATTGTCATTAATCTGAGACATAAAGCAATGTCCATCAACACCTTTAAGTTGATAAATGTTTCCTTCAGTCTTCTTACCAACAACAATCATAGTTCTAGATTCTTTCCTAATTTCACATTTTCATCCTCAAGCACAAGGTTGTATCCATTTTTACACATCTTTCCAACACTTGAGATTATGTCTCAAACCCTTAACATAGTAGACACCATCAATATTATGCTTTCCATCAAAATTGATTGAACCTATCCCACATATCTTAGCACCAGAATCATCTCCAAACTTAACTAAGCCTCCATCATATTTCTCAAGTTTAACAAACTTACTTTTGTCACTGGTCATGTGATTTGAGCAGCCATTATCAACAACCCAATAATTCTCTTCTTGTTTATCATGAAGATCAGAGACCACAATACTTTCAACTTTCTCTGAAGCACTTTCATTCACACATATTCTAGTGTTAGCAGTAGTAGATTCATATTTTAAAGCTAGGAACAAGCATTCATTATCATCAAAATCTCCATAATTAGACTCATCATCAAAAATGTACTAGCATCTTCATTGACATAATATGCTCTTTTGATCATCTTTTCTTTATTTTCTTATCTTGTCTATGTTTGTTTCTTTCAGCTCTTTAAGAACATCTCGAAGCATACTGACCTATTCCTCCACAACTAAAACATTTGAATGGAAATTTACCTTTATACTTACCGGAGCCTTTTTTCATTCTTCTTACAAAATTTTCTTCGACTTCATCAAGATTGTCTTCATTTGGATCTTCTACTTTTGTAGCCTTGAATGCAGTTTTTGTCTTTGTTCCATTTTTCAATCCAAGCTTTCTCATTTCAAATGAATTTAGAGTACCAATCAACTGATCTTTAGTTTAAGTCTTATAATCCACAATTTCCTCTATAGCATATACCTTGTCACTGTATATATCAAGGAGAGTTTTGAGTACCTTCTTCACTATCTTGGATTCATTTATTTGTGCACCAAGTCCTCTCATTCCACCTACCAACTCATCTACTCTCTACATGTAGGATTTGATGTTCTCATCTTCACCCATTCATAGGATCTCAAATTGTGTTTCCAAATTATGTAACTTTACTTGTTTAACCTTTTCATCTCTTTCATACATCCTTTCCAACTTATCCCAAACCTCTTTAGTAGTCTTCAAATTCATAAGTTTAACTACTTCAAAATTTGAAGGACTACTAACAATAATAAATCTGGCCTTAGTGTTGATTTCATGTGCTTTGATTTCATTAGCAATACTTGGACCATTTTAGAGAGGAACATACTAGTTTTGAATAGACTTCTTGATCTCATATCCAAAGTATGATAGACATCCTTCCATCTTCATTTTCCAAAATGCATAGTTAGTGCCATCGAACCTAGGACACTCAATAATGATATTGCTCACCATCTCGGATCTTCCTTAAGCAAATAAGCTCTTCTCCAAGGAACCTCGCTCTAATACCAATTTTTGAACAAGAAAACTAAGAGGAGGGGGTGAATCAATTAGCAATTTTAACCTTTAAAACTTTCACTAGAAGTTAGATCAACTAGCATTCACAAAACCTTTACTCCGATAATATGATTGATTGTTAAGTGCAGAAACATGAACTCAAAGAAGTAAAACCATGCACATAATAACAACAGATTTACATGGAAAAATCAATGAGGGAAAAACCACGGTGAGGATTAGCTCATAATATAAGAAATTCCAAAATCGAATACAAAGGCTCACTGCCAAGACAAGACACACTATCCAATAAGGGATCATTGCCCAAAGGGATCACTGCCACAAAATTAAAAAGAAGATAGAAGAGGATTATTACAAAGAGAAATCTATCTCAATGCAACAAAGATTCCACCAAAATTTTCTCACACACTTGTAGACATGCTTGAAGGATAGAGTACACCTTCAACTCACTGCCTTCAGGAACTCAACACTTGAAATTCACACTAATTTTCCCAAATTCGCATCACACATACATATCTCGCATCTATCTCACATCTACCTTATCTTTCACCAACATCTCAACTTGTACTTATACTGTCTTCAACCTTGAAACCCATCCAAGGTCGGCCACACACCATTTGTATTTAAAAATTCAAACTAGGTTGGCGCCAAAACATTCTATGATGGAATTTAGAATGAGGGAAACCCAAAAATATACTTAATGAGGACCTAAATGAGTCCCAACATGCCTCAACATACTTCTATACTTTTTGTAAGTATTGTTTAACACAAGGTGGGCCAACACCCGTGTAGAACACATAAAACAATTAAGCACATGCATCCTTAACTCGATCCAATCTTTCTGGACAACAAATTTCAATTGAACATGACCTTATCAACTTATTCTCAGAATGCAAGTCATGAAACTTAAATTTGGAGAAATATAGAGCAACTACATTTCTCCGAGACCACAGCTAGACACAATGAAATGCACAATTGACATACTGGTGAAGATATCTTGCATTGTACAATGATTCAAAAGCCAAAATTTTGGATACAACAATTACCAACAACCATGAATAATATGTCAAGAGTGCACAATCATAGAAGTAATACAAAGCATATCCTGGAGCATACACTTAATACCTGCATGACATTATTTTCCTAATTTATCAAATTTTCTCAAAAGCACTTGAAACCCAAGTACCAGAGACATCATTGTAGAACATTACTTTACTCTAACACACCTCTAGACATAGCAACATAAAGATAACTCCATGTACTCATAGCACTTCTTCAACATCTCACTATACATGTACAACCTGCAAACCTTCTTTATTATAATTTTCTTAATATCCTTGACATATACAACCAATAACCAGATACCTTAACATCAATGACAACAACAAATAGTCGACATCAATGACAACACCTTCATACTTGCAACATGAAAGTAGGTAATAACACTGAAGGAACTATGAAGACTACTTTTCATGCTAGAGAGGAGAAGAACCAATGGGTTATTGATAGTGGATGCTCAAATCACATGATTGGTGACAAAAGTAAGTTTGTTAAACTTGAAAAATATGAAGGATGTTACAAGGTGTCGCCCTTGGTCTCCTTGGCACGGGCTAGTATGGCGCTCAAGCTTTGTGACATGGTTTAATCACCTCTTGTGGACCTTGGATCTTGTATAAATCTAGCGGTTATATTGGGAATTAATAGGTCAATCTTTTGGTGTAATGAAAACCACCTGTGAAAAAAATGGTATTATATTTGAGGTCATAGGTTTGAACCCCTCGCTTGCGTTGGGGGGATTGTTGTAAGGTTTCACCCTTAGTCTCCTCGGTGTGGGCCAACGCAACACTCAGGCTTCATGACATGGTTTAATCACCTCCTATGGATCTTGGATCTTGTATAAATCCAACAGTTGTATTGGGAATTAACAAGTCGATCTTTTGGTGCAACAACAACCGCTTGTCCAACAAAAGAGGTCTAGTAAACTTTGGTGATGATACATCTGCTAAGATATGTGAAAAAGGTTAAATTAGTTTTGATGGAAAGTATAATACAAATGATGTTTTGTATGTTAAGGGTTTGAGACATAACCTTTTAAGTGTTGGAAAAATGTGTAGCAAGGGATATAATCTTATGTTTTAGGATGATGGGTGTGAAATCATAAGAGGCTCTGGAACTATAGTTGCTACTAGAAGGACATATGGAAATGTTTATCAACTTAAAGTTGTTGATGGTCACTACTTTATGACTCAGATTAATGAAATTTGTCTATGGCATAAAAGCATGTGTCATATCAATTTTGATAACCTAGTGAGGATCAGTTTAGTTCAATCTATGAGAGATCTACCAAATATTACTAAGCCTATCAATGTTGTCTACAAGAAATTCCAGATTGGGAAGCAAGCAAGAAGTTTCAAAGTCAAAGAACAATTTACTACCAAATGTTGGAGTTGGTGCATAAAAATATTTGTGCTCCTACTAGAATAAGAAGTTTTCAAGGTGACATGTATTTCATGCTATTGATTGACGATTATTCTAGAATGACATGGGTTACTTTTCTCAAAGAAAAATTTAAAGCTCTAAATAATTTTAAAGCATTCAAAGTTATGGTTGAGAATGAAATGGATATGAAAATCAAGTGTTTGAGGTCTAACAGAGGTGGAGAATTCGCCTCCAATGAGTTTAATAGTTTTGTGAGAATCATGGAATAAAGAGACATTTATCTATCCTTAGGACTCCTCAATAGAATGGAGTGGTTGAAAGAAAGAATAGGACTGTTCAAGAAGCTGCAAGAACAATGATGAAAGATTCAAACCTACCAGAAGTCTACTGGAGAGAATAAATTCATACTGTTGTCTACATTCTTAACAAAGTCAAGCAAGAGTAAATAGTGCAAAGACTCCCTATGAGTTGTGGTATGGAAGGAATCCTAATGTCAAATACTTTAGAGTGTTCAAAAGAAAGTGTTATATCAGAAGAGATGAAGAGAACTTAGGAAAGTTTGATACAAGATCTAATGAAGGTATCTTCCTTGGATATTCTACAAGAAACAAAGCTTATCAATGCTACAACAAGAGATTGAAGAAGATTATTGAAAGTGCAAATGCCAAAGTGGATGAAGACTTACAAAATAATCCTATGGTGATAGACAAATATGAATCAGATGAGTCCTCTTGTAGAGAAAATGACAAAGATGAAGGTAGAGAAAAATAAGTTCAAATTGAAGAGGAAGAATATTCGAAAAAGATCTAGGCTAAGACTCCTAATAATGTGTAGAAGAATCATTCTGAAGATTAGATCATTGGTGACAAAAGAAAGGGTGTGTTGACAAGAAGAAAAGTTGCTATGATAGAAGAACAAATATACCTATATTTACTCTCCAAAGTTGAACCTAAAATAGTGAAGCATGCAAAGATGAGTATTGGATCAAGGATATGAAAGAAGAACTAATGTAGATTGAGAAGAATCAGACTTGGGAACTTGTCCCAAGACCAACAAACAAGAATATTATTGGAACTAAGTGGGTATTCCGAAAAAAATTGAATGATAATGGAGTAGTGAGAAAAAAGGGAAGGCTTGTGTATAAGGGATACTCACAAGTAGCCAAAGGAATAGATATTGAGGAGAAATTTGCTCTGGTGAAAAGAATGGAAGCTATCAGGATGTTTTTTGGCTTTTGCAGCACACAAAGATTTCAAAGTATATCAGATGGATGTGAAGTCTTCTTTCTTGAATGGTGAATTAAAAAAAGAGTTATACATTGAACAACCAAAAGGATTTCAGTTATCAGACAAACTGGATATGGTCTACAGATTGAAGAAGGAATTATATGGGTTGAAGCAACCTCCCAAAGTTTGGTATGCAAGGTTGTATAGGTACTTGATACAACAAGGATTCAATAAAGGTACCATAGATAGTAATCTTTATTTTAAAGTTGAAAATGATAAAATCTTGATTGTGGTTGTGTATGTTGATGATATACTCTTTGGAGGAAATGAAGCTATGTGCAAAATATTTGCAAAAGAGATGTATAAATATTTTGAGATGTCTATATTTGGGGAGATGAATTTATTCCTTGGACTTCAAATTAATCAAAATATGTCAAGGAAATGTTGAAGAAGTTTGGAATGGAAGATTCTAAACCGGTATGTACTCATATGGTTACTCATTGCAAGCTAAGTAAGAATGATGAATCTCCTAAGGCTGATTACAACAAGTATAGATCAATGACTAGAGGATTTCTATATCAAACTACCACTAGACTGGATAGCATGCATGCAGTTTGTCTTGTGGCTAGATTTCAAGAAGATCTTAGAGAGTCACATGTTGCAATAGTGAAGAGGATATTCAAATACTTAAAGGGTACTCTGGAACATGGTTTGTGGTATCCAAATGATTTTGATTTCTCTCTAAGTGCTTATACAAATGCTGATTGGGAAGGACGTGTTGATGACAGGAAAACTACAAGTGGTGGTGCATTATTTCTTGGATGTAGATTGGTGTCTTGGTTGAGCAAGAAGCAAGATTCAGTATCTTAATCTATTGTAGAGGTAGAATATATTACATCTTGTTGCACACATGTGTTGTGGATGAGGAAAACATTGAGGGATGTTAGAGTTGTGTATGATGAAATAATCTCTATCTTTTATGATAATACAAGTTCCATTAACATTTCAAAGAATCTGGTGATGCACTCAAGGACAAAACACATCTCAATCTAGTATCACTTTTTGAGAGAGAAGGTTGCAAAGAATGAAGTGAAGCTTGAGTATGTGCCTACAAAGGATCAAATTGTTGATATATTCACTAAGGCTCTTCCTGGGGATACTTTTGAGTATCTTTAGGAGAATTAGGGGTTATTACCCCTCCTTATTTGAACTAGATGCATAAGGATATGCATCAGTCTAGTGGGTTTCAAGATTCATTCCTTATTCTAGATCAATGTTGGAAGCTACCTCTCAGGGGGGGTAGGTAGTGCTTTGTTGGTTGTTGCGGTCAGGGGGAGTAAGTGTTGATGCAGGTTGGTGTTGTCCTTTGTCAGTTGTGTTAGAAGATATATACAGTTGTTGTTGATTGGTACAGTTTGTTGTGTGCTCCTAAGAGGGAGTATGCAGAGCAGTAAAGAGAGAAAGTATGTATGTTTGATGTCAAAGGGGGAAAGAGATGCAAATGTGTTGCCCTTTTCCATTGATGTCAAAGGGGGAGAGAGTAATGTGAAAAAGGAAGGGAGAGAAATTAAAGGAGAGAGCAATGTGAAAAAGATCATATGAGAAAGGGGAAGATAATAGTGTGAATAACAAGGAGATTTTTGAAAGTATAACTAGTTGGTGTTGTCATTAATTTCAAAAAGTTGTTTGTGTTGTCATTGATGATTGGGGGTGAAAAATAATTGATCCAAAGGTGGTGAAAAATAGTGTGTTGTAGAGGTGTTCTAGTGTATAGTGTGGTGTTTTGGTTTTTCTTCACATTTCTTCTATATTGAAAATCTTCTTGCACCATTTGGATATGTTGGTTAGAGGTGTTAGAGGTTCTATATCCAAAATTTCTTGGTTTGGATCATTGTGCAAAAGTTGTGTTCACCAGTGTGTGAACTAGGTTGTAGTGGTGTCTAGGAGAAATGGTTTGGTGCTTCAAAAGTTGATTTCTTGAGTTACAGAGTATGGAAGGTTATCTGAGTGTACTAGGTGTGTGCATTCTTTAGGTGAAAGTTGTTGTGAAGGAATTTTTTGGATTTTAGGGTGCTTATGGAATATTCCAAAAAAAATTCAAGTGTTGTGTGTGGTTTTCAAGTCATCTTTAGATCTAAGTGTGTACTTAAATGTTCAATGGTGTTTACATAGGTTTGATTGACCTTGGGTGTTTACACTAATTATAGATTTTCTTTGATGATTGTGGAAGTGTGGTGTGGTGTATATGTATGATTTGGGTCCGAGTTAAGGTGTGGTGCGGTCTGCTTTTATTCCATTCTGCCGTAGGAATTCTTAGTGCCAACCTAATTTGAATTTGCATGGTTGAGGTGCATAGCCGACCTTGGAGAATGCTTTCAAGGTTGAATAAGGTATAAATAAGTGTTGACTTCATGGAGAATTTTTGTTGGAAAAGCATATGATGTGAATTGCAAAGTTGTGAAGTGTGAATTTGTGAAATGTAGTGCGAGCTTAATGAGTTAGACTACTAGAAGTAGTGAGAAAAAGGTGTGTACAATCTTCAAAGAGGTTGCAAATGTGTTGGTGATGTTGTGGTGGAATTTTTTGTTGCATTGAGATGAATTTCTTATTGTAACATTCTTCTTTCTTCTTTTATGTAATCTGGCAGTGAGCCTTTGGTAGTGAACCCTTCTTTCTTTTGGGCAGTGAGCCCTCTAGTAGTGAGCCTTTTGTATTCGGTGTTTCAATTACTTTATATTGTGAGCTAATCCTCATCGTGATTTTTCCCTTCTAGGGTTTTCCACGTAAATCTATTGTATGTTGATGTGTTTTAGTTTATGTTAATTACTCTCATGCTAAATCATTCTAACAGATTAAGGGTTAATTTAGTTGATGTGGATCTCAATGTCTATGAGGGTTTTGAAGTTTCAATGTACAATTGATTCACCCCCCTCTCAAAACTTGTCTTGTGTGCATTCAAAAAATGTGAACTAGTTATTTTTTATATTTTGTCTATCAATTATAAATATATTTAAAAAATAAATAAATAAATAATTTGTGATTTTTTTTCCATAACTTTTAATAACTTATTTTTTTATAACTAACAATATTTTTTAAAAGTGGCATTACTTTGGTAAAGAATAACTTTATTTGTGGTAAGGTTAAAATTATAAAATTTTAAACATAGATTTGTAACACCAATATCCAGTGCACAAATAGTTTTTCATAATTTTTTGTCACATAATTTTTTTATAGCTTTTCAAAGTGAGATTAACTATAATTCAAACATAGGTTACTTTGATAACACATAAATTTTTTGTATTCATCCAAATTAACTCTTTTTTTTTGTTGAAATAATTGACATCTTTATTCAAAGAAGATTGAGTAAAAAATAAAGGTCATATGTATGTGTGTGTGTGTGTGTGTGTGTGTATACGTGTATATTTATGTATATATACATGTATGCACATATGTATATACATACATACATACATACATACATACATACATACATACATACATACATATATATATATATATATATATATATATATATATATATATATATTGAAAGGGTGAGCAAAGTACACAGATCCCAAAGAAATATGTAAAGAATAAAAAGGTTAAGAATCTACAAGTGGATGTGTCTTCAAGGAAAGATGAACATTGGTTATGGAATGAAAAATTAAAAATGGCACCCCCTTAAAGTACATTTGTCAACAATATTGTAAACATTGACAAAGAAGCTCTATTACGAAGGAATCTAAGGGTTGAGTACAAGGACATTGAGATTCATGATTGGGATGAGTTTGATCTTCTTATGGAAGAATATGATTGAAATATAATCACTTTAGATACTTTATTTCCCATGTTTATTTATTTATTATGTTTTGTGTTTTGTGTTGTTTTCCATGTTCTTAGTTAGCATGTGAATGAAGAAAAGATTCCTTAACTGGTGCATCTTGACAAAAGTGTTTTTGAATATTTATCTTTTAGTTCATGGGGTTTGGAATATGCAAAGTTATAAATTGCTTAGCAACCACTCTCATCATGTTGACCAAAACATAATATTT
Organism: Sequoia sempervirens; assembly: GCA_007258455.2. NCBI lineage: Eukaryota > Viridiplantae > Streptophyta > Pinopsida > Cupressales > Cupressaceae > Sequoia > Sequoia sempervirens. The sequence goes on along the minus strand of VDFB02270651.1, from coordinate 94,102,425 downwards.
TTTTTCTTTTGGTTTTATGTTATTGGCCTTTTTATTAATCCATGCTTCTTGTGATCCTCCTTTTCTCATGTTCTCTATTGTCTTTTGGCATTGTTGGCCTTTTGCTTACAGTTAAATCCTTATGTTGCTTTTATTCTCATGCTGCCTTCTACAGGCTTATCTTTTATTTTGTCCTTTTGATTATGTCATGTGTGTTGTGTCTTGTCTACTTTAGTGTTTCTACATCTCATACTTTATCTATGATAATTTTAACTCTCTCTCCCACTTGGGGACATTATATTCATGATACTTTAAGCTCATGTCTAGAAACTTACATATTTATTTACCATGATCCTTTCATGATACTAACTTTCAATGATGCTCTTGCCCATGTGCTTTACAAGATATTCACAGTATTCATATGATGAGCTTCACAAGATATATTCATTTTATCTTACACTATCATGCTTACATGTTTACGTCTAGCATATTGGCTACTATTTTTCGTTCTTATTCTTCACACCTAGGGGAATCATTATCTTTTGTTTCATTTTCTTTCATGCTCATATCTTGATACATCTTCTCATGATTATACATAACATATTTACATAATTATATACTTTACATGATTATATCCTTTCATATATTACATGCTTTCCTCTCCTCAAATCTATTGCATCGTGCCATGTATACACTTCATTTAAGGGAAGCATATTATATCATTAATTATTTTCATGTTTCTAGTTACAATTACCCTCCAAGGATCTTACACCATGTACACTTACAGTTACAATAGCTCATTATTAGTCTTAACACTAAAATTTCATGGTTATAATGTCTTATTGGAAGTCCTACCCCATCTTTTCACATTTGGAGCATAGTTACAGTGGTTCATTCAAAGACCTTGTACCTCCTCCTTCATTGGTTATCATGGTCCATTTAGAAATCCTACACATGCATTTGCACTTTTGATTGTTGACATTATTAAGTACTTGTTGATTATGATTATTTTAGTTTTTATATTAGACAGTACTAATGGAATTTGGTGCATATAGATCTAAAGACAAAGCTACCACTACATGGAGCACATTTTTTGGGATTCATATCCATATTTTTTCTATGTACATGCTTGTCATTTACTTTCATGTTGGCTACTTGTTTACTTTAACATGCATGACTCATGGTAGTTTTGTGCAAGTCAAAGTGGAGGGAAAATGTAGAGGTAATAGTGTACCTTTCGCAATTTTTCCCATATTTTGGACTTGCTTTAACCCTTTGTCCCTAGTACAATCATATGGTGCTTAAATGTCACATTTCTATGCAAGATCATTCAATCTAAACCTAATATGAGCCTAAGTCCATTCGATCTAGATCTTAATCGTGTTATTTTCAATATTGGGTCAAGACCTCTAGGGTAGCCTTGAACGTAGTTCAAAAGTGCACAAGTGGGCTTGACCTAATTTTCCAAAATTAAATTTACTATAGGATCAACCCAAATTTCAATTCCAACTAGATGCTACTTGTTAACTCAAGAGTGAAATATTCAAATTTGAAATCTCAAGTGTTGTGCAAAAGGATAAAGCCCTCAGTAAATTAGGGATCCATCTCATGGAAATTATCATTTGTACATTATTTGGTTTTAGAGAGTGTTGTATCAACAATCATAAGAACATATGCACAACCATTTTGCATTTTACTTGGAATGTTGTTGAACTTGTTCAAACATTGTTGAATTGTTGAATCATTTCACATGTCTTGGGTTTTAGAGAGTGTTGTATCAACAATCATAAGAACATATGCACAACCATTTTGCATTTTACTTGGAATGTTGTTGAACTTGTTCAAACATTGTTGAATTGTTGAATCATTTCACATGTCTTGGGTTTTAGAGAGTGTTGTATCAACAATCATAAGAACATATGCATCCATTTTGTATTTTGCTTGGATGTCGTTGAACTTGTTCAAACATTGTTGAATTGTTGAATCATTTCACATGTCTTGACTCCATCAAGACAAGACAAAAAATTCACTCTTGATGGAAAAGCTCTACTAATGCTTTTAAGAACCAACTAGTCTAGGTACACAAGTGAACAGGTTTTAGAAATCCAAAAGTGTACAGTTCAAGATTGTGCACAAGGTTCAAAGTCATAGATCATGATATTCCAAATTAGGACTACATGTTAAGTTCTTAATCAAAAGTATGAATCAATTTTCAATGTGTTGAAGCACCATTATCATAGATCCAATAACAAGAATTTGAATTGGATCTCAAAATTACATGTTTTAACCAAACATCCATTGTCACATAAAACTAAACACTTTTTCCCTCTTAATCAATTTTAATATATTTCAATATTTTATCTTAACTAAAATTGTCTATATTAATTTCAATTATCTATTACATTAAATAGCCAATAGCGTATGTTTCCCTCCTCTTTGCATAAATAACTAACCTTTAGCCTTCTTAAATTTGATTTGTGACCCCATATAACTTTGGTAGTGACATACCTTTCTATTTTCTAAAATATAAGAATACTGTAATTTTATATAAATTTACAATACAGATGACTCTTTCCAACAAAAATTCAAATAGTACAGTACACTGGCTCAGCGGTAAAACAACAAATCTATAGCAGTAAGAGTGTAAAGCAAGTTCCCCATGTTGAAGCAAGTATTTTAACCAACTTTCAGATCTCCATATATACACCTAAGTCCAAAGTCTTGGGTGTGGTCAACAAAAACTCCGAATGAGGCAGAGCTATGGCCCCCCACCTTGCAACAGTCGCCCAATTTGCCATCATGGCTAAGTTTGTTTCCAACAGAAGGAAAGCAACTTATTACCATTTTCAAAACAAATTTCTCATGCAAACCATATCTGTTAGATATAACCACTTACATCAAAACCCAAATCTGCCACATCATAAAAACAGTTTGACCACTTTGTTATGAATGAGATTTCTCGGATAGACTCATCACTGCAATTATGCAACAATCTATGGCACCTGCAACTAATTATTCATGAAAGATCACAGAAAGTTGGCATGCTATATCAGGGGGCATGGGCTTCTGTAAATCTAAAGATTGGCAAAAATGATGCAAGACAGGTCCGCCAACTCTTAACTTTTGTCTCATCTTTTTGTTTTGTCGAATCAATTTGAAGTAGTGATCATTATGGCTATACATGTATGATTGTAATGGGGAACTGAAAGTTATTGTGATGTATGAATACTTTTGTGGGATTTCTCCTTAGGTTCCATTCTTGTATTTGTTTTATGGTTTTCCATTCAGTTTTTGGTGAGATAAATAATTTTGGATGCATTTAAAATTTTTTAGACATTTTGTCTTTCTCTGTTTCTGTGGTATCGGAGGGCATGTCGCACCACAATCATGCGAATTTTTTTTACCAGATACATTGCAGTTTATAGAAGGGCTACCCAATTCCTGCAATCTTACAGATTTATATTCTTCAATTATTATGGAATTATTTTGGAACCACTGTTACAATATAAATTGAAGCCTTTACAGTCCTTCAAGCATTGCTTTTGGCTTTGAGCTAGCTAGATTCATGGCCTAAAAACTGCCCACATTAATTACATACCCACTTTCAGAGTAGGATTGCTGGAACCTATTAGTCTTCATGATCATTAGATCAGATCAAATTTGTGGACAAATAACCATTCGGTGCAGATAAAGAAAAATTCAATGGTGCAGATAAGGAAAAGTTCAATAGAATCAAATTTGATGTCTTAAATAAATCATTTAAAGGTAAATTCTCAAAGTTTTATTTTGGATAAGTGTGGTGTGTTTTTTAATGTTTAGTTATTAGAGTAGATCAATCTCAGGAGTTAGATTGGTATTTTTTAAATTAGATGTTATATTTATTTTAGATTTTGTTATTTTTTTCACATTTCAAAGTATTTATGTTTATATCTTTTACATAATTTCATGTAATATGTAAAATTGTTTTTTATGTATTTATTTATATTTAAGAGTTAAGGGAGATTCATTAAAGTATTGAGAACAATTCAGTTTTTATTATAATGAACTGATTTACAGTGCTATTTTTTTTCTGTCTGAAAAGATTTTTTCAAATAAAAATATTGTGTATTGTCTTTAATTTCTATTATTATTATTATTATTATTATTGTTTCAGATTGTATTATACTACTTCAATTGTATAGGTTTATTGAGTTTCTTTTATTTTATTCAATATTATATTTGCTTTCCATTAATTTATTTTATTTGTTTCTATGTATATACAAAAGGAAGCTCAATAAGCCTATGTAATAGAAGTAGTGCAAATATAATTTTGAAAGAGAAAACAAATAATGGAAAACAAAGATAATATGCAATATTTTTACTGGAAAAAACCCTTTTGGATTTTAAAAAACTAAACAGTAAAAATTTTCACTATTATAACAACTTAACTATTCTCTAGTACAATAATGAATCTCTCTTACTTCACCATTAAAGAATGTGTGAATCTAAAGTGATTTTAGATATTGAATAAAATCATATGAAAGATGACATAATAAAATGAAATAAAAAACACATTTTTTTCCAATTAACTTAAAAGTGATCCCATCCTAATTATTAAACATAAAAAAATATGCAATACTTATTCAATAATAACAACTTCTAATTAACAATAAACAATATTAAACAATACATCTTAATTTACATGCAAAAATCTATTTTCTTATACTTCAAATTGGCATTCCCCAAACTAGAACTAGAAGTTTTTTCTCTTATTTATCATTGAGGAATAAATCCCTCAATAAAAAAAATTCTAAAAATAAGTCCAGGGAACAGGGCAAGAGAATAGAAATAGATTTTAAAGGGTTGAGGCAACAGGAAAATCTAGATCAAGCTAGCTCAGTTACAATGGCTTTGGTTCACAACAAAGGGTATGATGACTCTGTCAGTTGAAGTTGTGACAAGCAAATCAAGATTGATCGATTACCCAAAGGATAATATCAATCTTAAGGCAAAGAAATGCTGATAGAAATGTATTATTTTCAAAGTTCAAAGGGATTAAAGTTGATAAATATCAGTTATATTGTATTAATCTTTTTGCTTTCACCTCTTAAGTATAAATAGATCAAGAGGTGTGTCTATTAATTACTTTTTTCATGATATAAGAAGTCAAAAGCTGGGGGATGGAGGGTCTAGTTCGATTGTATAAAGCATTTTGTTGCAGACAAGAGGTCATGAGGTCTAATCTCCCCTCTGTCTCCATGATATCCGAGGGCGTGTCAGTCACGGGTCACGTGAAAAAAGTTTACCAAATGCACTGCAGTTTATAGAGGGGCTACCCAATTCCTGCAGTCTAAAAAAAAAAAGCCAAAAATTGAAAAACTAAAATATAAATGTACAAGGTTTGAGAAATCCAAAACAAAAGAAAAAGAAAATTAAAGCATTCACCTCCATTTTCTCTCTCCTAATTTATTTGACATTGTGTAGTTAAATTTCATATAATATAAGTGAACATTATATTTGGCTGGAGTTCTAAGTGCAGCATCCATAATCCTTCTGCTTAAATATCCATTATGCAAAGAGACTATTAAATGGCTTCGGTTGAGAATCTTGTAAGCTACTCTTCCTTATAATACAGATAACAATTATTTCCCACATAATACTGGGGTAGTTTCTTCGATCAGAAAATATCTTAATCAAGCTATCTTATTCATATTATCTTCTGTAGTTTATGAAGGGCTTTTAAAAACATATATAAGCCAGCAATTTCCTTATGGGCATCTCAAGAAGGATCTGCAATTACATAAACTAATAATAAACAAATAATTTTATTCAAAACTAGTCTGAGGAAGTTTATCCTTAAGGTGATGGATGATTATTTCATACCGTCAGTTTGGGCTTATTGAAAAATGAAAAAAACATTTAATCTATAGTATGTTCTTCCTGGACTAATGTTCATTCATTTCATGCTAAAAACAAATAGGCCATTTTGCTTTGAATTCAATTGTCATGTTCATTGCCTTTTGTTTGAATTCTTTCAAGAAGAAGCTTCTTATACAATCTATTGTTTTTTATTCCTGCAACTTGATTGGCTTCCTGCACGACCTAGCCTGGCTTCAAGCTTCCATTAAATATCTGCTGCACATGTGCATCAATGAGTTACCTAGATTCTCCATGTGCAATCTACCCTTTGGTGGCTATTATAATTATTAGAAAAGTATTTCATTTTTATGGTCTCATATTTTTATTGTTTTAGGGACAGTAAGGTTGAAAAAATAGGAGAGTTTCACATCAAATAAAAAGTTAAAATGATTGAATCAATTAATCTGTTTTTGACCTCACAAACATTAAAAATCTTTTAATTTTTTCTATTCATTATTTAAAATAAAAAATTAATTGTAGACTATAAGATTGTTGATTAAATTTTTTAATTCTATATGTTCATTGACTAAACTAATAAAAATAAATGAATAGAATAGATGTATTAGTATTCTATAGCCTGCTAGGTTGAGACCATTAAAATTATAGATAGCTATTTGATTTGAGATGATATCAATAGTTATATAAAAATATATAATAGTATCTAGTTTGATAGATATGTTTTTCAATCAAAATATAAGATAATAATACTATTTTATATCTATTTCAATATTATTTTCTTATTAGTTCTTATAAGGTAAAGACTAAAAGGGATCTGCAAACAGTTTTTGATCCAAAAGAGTAAAGACTAAGAAAAGGCAGTAAATAATATCTTTAGTTTCATTTATTTCTTTATGGATTTTTATGTAAGGAATTTCAAGATCTATTTTTATAGAATGAGAGATCTCGTGAGATGAAAAATGTCTATTAGGAGAGAAATTGAGATTTTGTTCTTCAAAATAGGAGCTCTAAATTTCTAAGCAATGTCATAAGGTAGGGTTGAAAATAAACTAGAGGATTTTTTCTACCATACCATGCATCTACAATTTTTAACATTAACTATTTGAAAAAATAATAATTCAACTTTAACATTAGTTATTATAGAAATAAATCATGGGATCATCAATTTTCTAAAATTTCTCACCACCACTCCCCTTCTTGTAAGGAAGCTAAGGTAGTGGAACAATTTCTTACACTAATTTTGAGAGGAGGGTAATGCAAAAATTTATGGATCTTTACAACAATTACAAAAACTTAAATATAAATAAACATAAATATCATGCATGTACCACAATATAGTGATCTACATGGGGAAAACCCTTTCAGGAGAAAAACCCCACACTCCAAAAGCCACCCAATATATTATTCAAAAATCATGAAGATTATAATATACTTGCAGAGCAAGCTTCTCACAGGAGTATCATTAGTCAAAGATCCAAAGGTAACACAACAATTATCAAACGCTCAAAATACATCACAATGCACCATCATAATACAATGCCCTCATAAAATCTAGGGTTGCCTTCTAGGCCAATACAAGCGAACAAAATATCTACTATCAGATCTGAGATTTAATGATGAATAATCTAGATTTACAATAAATAAATATACATAAAATGTGGCTTTCAAGGGTGTTGCCCTTGAACACCCATTGGAGTGTGCGGCCCCTAGATCCCCTATTGGGGGGGTCATCCCCTCTAAATCTCATAAGGGGTACCCCCACCCTTGCAAACCCCTACGCTCAATATATTAATCTATTATAATTGCAAGGTTGAGACACCATTTTTCTTAACATTCTCCCACTTGTTGAACAACTTGCAAGAGTAACAAGAGGATCAATACCATGATTTAATTGCTAGGGGCTAAGAGGCCCATAGAATTTGAACACTATATGAACTTCTCTGTGCTCATAGGCTTAGTTAAAGAATTTAAAACATTCATTGAAGTCTCTATCTTAACAAGCTTCACCCTGCCATCCTCAATCATATATCTGACAAAATCATATTGTCCATTAATGTGTTTGGTCCTAGCTTGAAATGTCGAGTTCTTAGCTAGGAAAATTGCAATCTGACAATCACAATACATTATCATTGCACTTTGTTTTATTCCTACATTTGAACATAGCCTCATTAGTGAAATGGATTCTTTACAAGCATGAGTAGTTGTCATATACTCAACTTCAATAGTGGACAAAGCAATCACAACCTATCACTTACTCATCCAACTAATCACACCACCAAATAAAGTAAACATATAAGCACTGGTGGATCTTCTATTATCAACATCACCTACCTAGTCTAAATCCATATGACCATGAATATCAAGGGAAATAACATCTTCTATCAAATTACCATGATAACACAAGGAATACTTTGAGGTACCCTGCAAATATTTGAAGACTCTTTTAACTGCATCCCAATGAACTCTACTAGGATTAGACATATATCTAGAAAAAACTCCCATTGCTTGGGCAATGTTTGGTCTAGTGCAAACTATAGCATATATCAAACTTCCAACTATACTCTACTAAGGTACTCTACTCATGTCTTCCATCTCCGATGTGGATGTTGGATAATCTGAAACATATAACTTTGTTCCAGTTGTAAATAAAACACACAATGGACTACAATCTTGCATGCTAAACCTTTATAAAACTGAATTGGCATACTTACCTTGGTCAAACCATAGCTTTTTGTTCACTATATCTCTTCTAATTTCCATCCCAAGAATGTGTTTAGCTACACCAAGATCTTTCATTTCAAATTTAGCTACAAGTTGAGACTTAAGTTCTGAAATCATTCATTTCCCTTTACCAATAAATAACATATCATCAACATACAATGCAATAAACAAGAAATGATCACCATAAAATTTATAATAAACATATCGATCTGATTTAGAACACTCAAATTCTAGACTCAACACATATGTATCAAATTTTCGGTACCACATTTTAAGATTCTGTTTGAGACCATACAAAGATTTCTTTAATTTATAGAGCAAATTATTTTTACTTTTCACCACATAGTGCTCTGGCTATGTCATATAAATATTCTCCTCCAAATCACCATGAAGGAAAGTCATTTTCACATCCATTTTCTCAACCTCTAGATCATAAACATCATCAATAAAAAGACAAAATCTAATAAATGTCCTTTTTGTAACAGGAGAAAATATCTCACCATAATCAACATCTTCAACCTGAGAGTAGCCTTTTGCAACTAACCATGCTTTGTACTTCTCAATACCTCCATCTGGTCCCATATTTTTCTTAAAAACCCATTTGCAACCAATAGGTTTTTGTCTTTCATAAAATGGTACAAGATTCCATGTATCATTTTTTTAAAGCTTCAATTTGTTCATCCATAACAATCTTCCAAGATTATGCATCATTCATACCTAATACCTCTTCTACAAATATGGGTTCATCCAAATTATTATTCAAAGCAAAAATACATCTCCAATCTTGAGGTGAATACCTTTCAAGTGGTTTTCTATTCCTTGTAGACCTATGAACAAGCTAAGTTGGAGGTTCTTCCTCCTCTTCTAAAGATTCAAAGCTAGATGAGATCTCCTCAAATTCTTGTCTATCTAGGGATCTCAATTCAACTTTTTTAAATGTAGAGGGAAGTTGAATTATATCTTCCTATTCAGTTTTTTCTAGCTGTAATGTAACAGAAGAAGGCTTAGTTTCTCTAAAAAAACACTTCTACTATATATTTCCTTCTACACAAAAAGATCCCAAAGCTTGTATCCTTTCACACCATAACTATATCAGATAAAGATACATTTCACAACATTGTTCTCCAACTTTGTTCGCTTCTCCTTTGGCAAATGTGCATATGCCTTGCAACCAAAAACTCTAATATGTATTAGTGAAGGCTTGGGACTTGACCGTGCATCTATAAGAGTCTTATCAACAATAGTTGATGTAGAAGACCTATTAATTAGGTAACAAGCAGTGGCAACAACTTCAGCCCAAAACCTTTGTTCTAGACTAGCACCACTTGCATACGTGTAGCTTTCTCCATGTCAATGTCCTATTCATTCTTTTTGCAACTCTATTAAAATCATTAGAATAAAATTCACCACCATTATCAGTCCTCAAAATTTTTATTTTCTTTTCAATCTACAACTCAACCATTTCTTCAAATTATTTAAATTGACTAAAAACTTCATATTTACTCTTTAGAAAATATACTCATTTCCTACTATAATCATCAATAAATGAAACATAATATGTGAATTTTCCAATCGAAAGAACATCTACATGAACAAGCACATTAGAATGAATAAGATCCAATAAACCACAAGATTTATGAGAACTTGAGTAAAACTAAATACAGTTTTGTTTCAATAAATGCAAAGCTCGCAGAAACCAAATTCAAGATTATAATTAGACAACCCTTCAACAAGGTTTTTAGTTTTCAAGGTCCTTATACCCTTTTCTCCAATTTCACTAAGTCTTTGGTGCCATAACATAGTCTTGTCTGCAAGTAACTTTGATTTAGAAGAAAGGGCACCCTTCGGTATCCAAAAGTTATGACCATCTGTTGAAGATGAAACCCTCACCTCTTCCAATGAAGTAGCCACAAAAAAAAATTCACAAAAGTACTATTGCACTCAACAATGCAAGCATCAATCTTATACATCATGTCATATTTGACACTGAAAAGAAATTTGAGTGTGGAAACACTTCTCTGATGCAAATCAATTAGGAGAGGGTTGCAAAACTTTGCTTCAAATCCTTAAACTTTTACATTTTAACTTAATGTTGCACATGTAAATAGTTATTTTCAGATTTAAACATTAAACCACACAACGCAAAATTTACATGGGAAAACCCTTTCGGAGAAAAACCCACACACCAAAGCACAGATTAATTGTATTATAGTAAAAAGGCTATTACATACAATATTCAAAGTCTACACTCTTGCAGGTGTTGATTCACTTTGATACAAATTATAGAGTGAATCCAGTAGCATAACGACATACAAATATTGCAATCACATTAGAATCAACAAATGCACTAATACATTAATATATACTTCTCATACATGGGCGTCCAACACTACCATGTGTCAATCTCTTAGTCTCACATGCATGCAAACTAAAACTGACAACATGCACAAGTCCAAAGTGACCCGATTAGAAACTTGTAAAACATGCACACACATGCACCAATATGTAACAACATGCAAGCACATGCAAGACTTGAAGCTCTAAAAATAATCAACCTCACATACTAGTCGTCCCATAGAGAAAAACAAATTTTCTGCCAAAAAAGAATTCACCCACAACTCTTAGTCACTCTGAGTGACAACTCAGTCTCCATTAAGCAAGTTTCCTCTTCAAGCTTCAATCAACAAGTCAATAGCATGCCACATGGCATAAGGGTGCTCCTCCTTGATATTTTTATAATTTCCAATGCTCAAATGAGTGTCTAGGTGACAAGTGTCACCTTTCCTCACCTTCATTTTTTTGAAGAGATAAACACTCACACAAGTGGACCCCACCAATGCATGCTTCCAAAACAAATTGCCACATGGCACCCATTTTAGACGTAGAAAAAATTGACTTTTCCCAATGGAGTGACCATGTGTCACAATTTTTCCTTCTCACACCTTGCATGCAAGATGCCAACTCCCCATTGGATCCCACAAAGTGACTTAACAATTTGGAAATAATTATTATTACATTTAATAAATTAAATCAACAACTTAGAAGTAAATAATTAAATAATTGACCATAGGACTTGCTAACGTTGAAACACATTAATCCCAACATTCTCCCACTTGTCGAAGACCTTCAGGAGTCTATGTATCACTACTCATGCCACAAGGCCCATAGAATCGACACACCATCTGAACATCTCGGTGCTCACTAGCTTCATCAATGCATCCACTATATTCACTAAAGTGTCCACCTTTTCCAAGTTAACATTTCCATCTTCCACCATATTTCAAACAAAATGAAATTGCACGTCAATGTGCATTGTTCTGGCATGGAAAGTAGTATTTTTCACTAAGCATATAACACTCTAGCTGTCACAACATATAGTAATATATCCTGCATCAAAACCTACATCTAAACACAGTCTCTTAAGCCAAATGGCCTCTTTACAAGCATGCGTAGATATCATGTACTCATCTTCAGTAGTGGACAAACAGACTACAACTTGTTGCTTACTCATCAAACTAATAGCACCACCAAACATTGTGAACACATATCTATTGGTGGATTTCCTGATGTCACTAAATCCACATATCCATGGATGCTCTTTGAATTTCAAGGTCTAGTAGAATAACCATGAAAATATAGGGCATACTTGATAGTACCTCGCAAGTACCTGCACGCTCTCTTTACTGCACCTTAGTGCACCCATATAGGATTAACCATAAATCGACTAAGAACTCTCACTACTTGGGAAATGTTTAGCCTCGTATAGACCATAGCATACATCAAGCTACCAATAACACTCACATAAGGAACTTTGGTCATGTCCTCCATCTTGGTAGGAGATTTTGGACAATCCTCCACAAAAAGCTTTGTCTCTTGAACAACTAGAACAACCATCTCTCTACAAGTAGTCTTACTGAATCTCTCCAACACAAAGTTCACATACTTTCTCTGGATAAGCCAAAGCTTTATGTTCACTCTATCTCTTCCGATCTTAATCCCCAAAACATACCTTGTTGCACCTATATCTTTCATCTCAAACTGTGCTGACAATTGAGACTTCAAATCTGAAATCATGCTTTTTCCATTCCCAATGAACAACATATCATCCACATACATGACAATAATGAGAATGCCACCATTATCAACCTTGTAATAGACACAATGGTTAGATTTGGATCTCAGAAATCCCAAGGACAACACATAGGTGTCAAAATTTTGGTACCACATCCTTGGAGATTGTTTCAAACCATACAAAGCTTTTCTCAACTTGCACACCAGATTATCTTTACCTTTCACAACGAAATGCTCTAGCTATGACATATAAATTTCATCCTCTAGATAACCATGAAGGAAAGTTATCTTCACATCCATTTGATCAACTTCAAAGTCATAAATTGTTGCAAGTGACAACAAGAATTGAATGGATGCCAGGTTAGCTACAGGAGAGAAAATATCCCCATAATCCATTCCATTCACAACCAACCTTTCCTTATGCTTCTCAACACTACCATTACAACCCATCTTCTTGAACACCCATTTGCATCCAACAAGTTTTCGTCCTTCAAGAAAAGGTGCCAAATCCCATGTAGCATTATTTTTCAATGCAACCATCTCTTCATTCATGGCTTCCATCCAGGAATCTCCATCATGCATACCCATAGCCTCTCTAATAGTCCTAGGCTCATCAATGTTAGCAATCAAAGTGAATATGCAACTGGAATCCAACATAGAATACCCAAACCTTTCCATTTGTCATCTTTCTCATGTAGACCTCCTCAATGACTAAGGTTGAGATTCTTTCTCTTCTTTAGAGCTATCAGAGCTGCTAGATCTCTCCTCGTCATCAGGTCCATCAAGAGTATGTAGCTCATCTATCTCAAAATTAGGTGGAATTTGAACTACCTCCTTCTTCTTCTCTTCCTTCTCTAGTTGTAGATCTACTATGAAAGGTTTCAAGCCACAAAAGATAACACTTCTACTATAGAGCATCTTCTCTACAGCTGGATCCCAAAGCTTGTACCCTTTCACACCAACACCATAACTGATGAAGATACACTTCACTACCTTGTTCTCCAACTTAGATCTCTTCACATAAGGCACATGAGCATATTCCTCTAACCAAAGAATTTTATATGTCTCATTGAGGGATTCTTGCTAGACCATGCCTCAATGGGTGTCTTTCCAACAAGAGCTAAAGTAAAAGACCTATTAGTCGAGCAACATGCAATAGCTACAACTTTAGCATTGAAATTTTGTTCAAGGCCAACACCACTCAGCATACTCCTAGCCCTCTCCATCAATGTTCCATCCATCCTCTTTGCAACTCCATTTAGTTGTGGGGTGTATGAATTTTTCTTGAGTCTCCCAATCCCATGGTCCTTATAAAACTTGTTGAATTATGAGGAACAAAACTCACCACCGTTATCAATCCTCAAGCACTTGATTTTTCTACCAATTTGGTTTTCAACCAAATATTTGAATTCCTTAAACTAAATAAAAAATTTAGATTTACTTTTGAGGAAGTACACAAATGTCCTTCTAGAATAGTCATCTACGAATGAGACAAAATACACAGATCTAGACAACGAAGGAAAATCAACAAGACCAAACACATCAGAATGCATATAATCCAAAACCCCAAAATATTTATAAGAACTATGAGCATATCCTCCATTTTGAGTTTTCAAAACTCAATTTTTTTGTCATTGAATTTCTCCATCTCTATTCTTCCAAATGTGCTTACCATCTTAAAACTACAAACATGATTACAAAGCTCTCTCTACTAAACTCCCACTGAATCTAGATACACACAAAACAACCTCCAAACCCAACAAGGATAACAACATTGGCAAGGTTCTAATACCAAATGAAAATAAAGATGAGTGCAGAAACACTTCCCTAATACAAATCAATCAAGAGAGGTTACAAAAATTTATTTCAAATCCTTAAAATTTTACATTTTCACTTAAGATTGCACATGCAATTAGTTATTTTCATGTACTTAAACATTAAACCACACAACACATAATTTACATGGGAAAACCCTTTTGGGAAAAATCCCACACACCAAAGCATAGATCAATCATATTATAGTAACAAGGCTATTACATACAATATTCAAGGTTTATGCTCTTGTAGGTGTTGATTCACCGTGATACAAATTATAGAGTGAATTTGGTAGCATAATGAAATACATATATTACAATCACATTGCAATCAATAAATGCACTAAGGAATTAACATATACTTCTCATGCATGGGTGTACAACAATTCCATGTGTCAATCTCTCAATCTTTGCATGCATGTAAACTAAAATTGACAACATGCAAGAGTCCCAGGTGACCCGATTAGCAACCCGTCAAACATACATGTGCATGCAACAACATGCAAGACTTATAGCTCCAAAAATCGAACAACCTCACATGCTAGGTGTCCCAAAGAGAAAATCATATTTTCTTCCAAAATAGAACTCACCCACAACTCCTAGTCACTCTGAGTGACAACTTAGTCTTTGTTAAGCAAGTTTCCTCTTCAAGCTTTAGTCAAAAAGTCAACAACATGCCACATGGAATAAGGGCACTCTTCCTTGAGGATTTTACAATTTTCAATGCTCAAATGAGTGCTTAGGTGACATGTGTCACCTTTCCTTGCCTCCATTTTTTTGAAGGGATAAACACTCACACAAGTGGACCCCGCAAATGCATGCTTAAAAAAAAACTACCACATGTCAACATGGTGCCCATTTTAGAGGTAGAAATGATTGCCTTGTTCCCAATGGAGCACCCATGTGACATGTGTCACAAATATTCTTTCTCACACCTTGCATGTAGGATGCCAACTCCCCATTGGGTCCCACAAAGTGACTTAGAAATTTAGAAATAATTATTATTGCATTTAATAGATTAAATCAAAAGCTTAGGGGAAAATAATTAAATAATTAATCATGGGACTCACTAAGGTTGAGACACCTTAATTCCAACAAACACCTCAAACAATCACCATAGCACCTATAACCATCTTGCATCTTGTATTAGAAACGACTTCCAGCAAACTCACATCTATTAGTTTTCTCATAGATAAAAAATTTCATGCTAATCTAAGGATATGTAACACACTATTAATATTTTTTATTCTACCATCAGGAAGCATGATTCTAACTTTACCACAACTATTAATATTTAAACAAGAATCATCACCCAAGTACACCCCACCTCCATCAAATTCTTCATATTCCAAAAACCAATCTCTATCAAAGGTCATATGGAAAGATGCACCTGACTCAATTAACCATGCATCATTACCTTTACGAGTTGTCAAAGATGCATTGAATGCATCACCATCTTCCTTCTTGAACATAGAATCAAAATCAATTTTCTTGTTTCTCTTCTTTTCTTCTTTGCATTCCTTATTGAAGTGTTCAAGCTTACCTCAGTTCCGACAAATAACTTTGGACTTTCCAAGATATTGGGATCTCCCCTTGGACTTGGATTTATCACGTTTCTCATTCTTCTTTCCTTTTTCCTTAGGTCTCCCATGAACATTTAGGGTCTCCTTTGGATTTATGGACACCTTCATCCTCATCTCTTTAGAAATAAAAGAACCCACCACATCTTCAATCTTCAATATAATAGAAGTAATCCCAATAGCCATAACAAGAGAATCTTGTGAATCAAGAAAAGAACAAAAAAAATTGACATTCCTCCTCCTCATCCATTTTGACACCAACTGATTCCAAATGAGCCACCAACATATTGAATGATTCTAGGTGGTTTTTAATTCATCCACCCTCTTCCGTTCTCAATAAATATAATTCATTCCTCAAGAAAATCTTATTCACTAAATATTTTGCTTGATACATCTCACCAAGCTTCTTTCGTAATTTTTGTGCAAAGGTCTCTTTATGGAAATTGTTTAAAACAAACTCTACCAAGCACAATTTGATTAGACCCTTGGCTTGAAATAGTGTAAATCATGTTGAAATGAACAAGACAACTAAGAGGGAAGTGAATCAATTGTAGAAAATTAAACCTTCAAAAACCCTCAATAGTAAATAGATCCTCAAGCATACATTAATACCTTATTCTATTAGATTGATTAAACATGAAATGCAGATAACAGAAAATGAAATCACAACACCATACACACGAGAACATCAGATTTACGTGGAAAACCCAATGAGGGAAAAACCATGGTGAGGATTAGCTCACAATATAAGTAATAGAAAAATCGGTACAAAGGGGCTCACTGCCAGAATAGGACACATTGTCCACAAAGGATCACTTCCACAGACAGAATACAAGAAGATAGAAGAAGAATGATACATAGAGAAACACTTCTTAATGCAACAAGGAGTCCACCACAATTGCTTGCACACTTTCACAGCTTCACATGAAAGATATTGGATTCCCTTAGCTCACTGCCTTCGGAACCCTGACATGAAATTTGCATGCTCTTCTCAAATTCACATCTCATTACACTTCACTTGCAACAATATCACATCTATCTTGATTCTTACTCTTTCGCACACCCTCTTGCATCAATACCATATATATTTATATCAGCCTCTACTTCAAAAACTTTCTCCAATGTCGGCCACTAGCCATTATACATTCAAATTTGAAATAGGTTAGCACCCAAACATTTTCGTGATGGATATGAATGAAAGGGGACCTACATAAATCCTTAATTATGACCTAAATAGATCCCAACACACTTCAACATGCTTCTACAAGCCTCACATGTAGTCTTAAACACAAGGTCGGCCAACACCCATGCAAAACACCATAGACATTAAGTACACGCTTCCTTAGATCAAGTTCAAAGTTTTAGACAACATAATTTACTTGAAATAAATCCAGAATAATCCACAAACTACTTAAGATTCATCAAATACTTCAACCAAGCTTCGCATCAATAACTACTTCAACTTAGGACAACTGATAACCCTTGTTTGCATACTAATAAATGAAACTTACACTGTATTGCACCAAATCAAGTAAAAAATTGAATACATAAAGATAAAATCATTATAAACAACTTCCCAAATTTGCACAACCTAAATCCAATTAGTAGAGAAACACAGAGTAAATACATTTCTCCCAGACCACAGAAAACATTACTAAACAACTGGTTCACACACTGGTGAAAATATCTTGCACTGTACAATGATCCAAAAACCAAAATTCTAAATATAGCAACCTCTGTCAACCTTGAATAACCTGTAAGATCTTCACAAGCATAAAATCAACACAAAAATAAAACGAAGCACAATACTGGAGCACACTATGAACATTTGCACAACACAGTTTTCACTGTTTATTAAATTTTCTCAAAAGCACTTGGAAACCAAGTATCAGAACCATCATTTCATCTTATTACTTAATTCCAACTCATCTTCAGACTCCACAACAAAATAATAGCTTCTTGTACTCACAACACTTCCTCGAGGTCTCGACTACACATGCACAACCTGTTTTCCTCTTTTCACAATTTTCTCAATATCCTCAACATCTTCATCCCATAGTTGACATCAATGAAAACACCAGTTAGTAGACTTCCTATTGACATAAATGACAACACCATAATTCACGCAACAATCTCCCCCTTTGTCATTGGTGGAAACACAAGATGTGAAAAGCCACCAAAGACCACACAACGGTTTTGAACACTCTCTCTCTTTTTCTCTTGATCCTCTCCCCCTGAGTGGATAAGTTCTTTTTTTCACATGATTCTCTCTCCCCCTTTGACATCAATGGAAAAGGATAAAATTATTTTTATTGTCCTCCCTCTTTGACACTAAACCAAAATTACCTACTCTGAATACTCCCCCTTAGGAGTACACCCAACTAAATCAACAACACAATGAAACACATGATACTACCTACTCTCCCTGAGAGGTAGCCACTAAAACCAGTCCAGAAAAGAGACAGATCCACTGGAATGATGCACATCTATATGCATATAGTTCAATAAAGGAGGGGAAATAACCCTCAACTTCTCTCGAAGATACTCAAAAGTATCCTTAGGAAGAGCCTTAGTAAATATGTCAACAATCCGATCCTTTGTAGGAACATACTCAAGCTTCACTTCATTCTCCATAACCTTCTCTCTCAAAAAGTGATATCTGATAGATTTTTTTTTTCCTTGAATGCATCACTGGATTCTTTGAAATATTTATTACACTTGTATTATCACAGAAGATATATATATGTTTTTCAAATACAAATTTGATATCCTTCAATGTTTGTCTCATCCATAATACATGTGTACAACATGATGTTGCTACAATATACTCAACCTCTACAATGGATAAGGAAACTGAATCTTGTTTCTTACTCATCCATGATACCAACCTACATCCAAGAAAGAATGCACCACCACTTGTACTTTTCCTGTCATCAACACAACGAGCCCAATCTACATTTGTATAGGAATTTAATGTAAAATTAGTATCCTTAGGATACCACAGGTCATAATTCAGTGTGCCTCTTAAATATATGAATATTCTCTTCACTACTGCAATATGTGTTTCTTTAGAATATTCTTGAAATCTAGCAACAAGACAAACTACATGCATGATATCCGATCTAGTAACAGTTAAATATAGCAGTCCACCAATCATTGATCTATACTTGCTTTGATCAGCCTTAGGTGAATCATAATCTTTTCTTAATTCACAACCAATCACCATAGGAGTACATACCATTTTGGAGTCATCCATTCCAAACTTCTTCAACATTTATTTGAAATACTTAGACTATGAAATGAAAATCCCTTTATCAGTTTAATTGATATGTAGCCCAAGAAAGAAATTCATCTCCCCAAACATTGACATCTCAAATTATTTATGTATTTCTTCAAAAAAATTCTTGCACATAGCCTCATTTCCACCAAAGATAATATCATCCACATATACAACTACTATCAAGATTTTATTTTCCTCAATCTTAAAGTAAAGATTACTATTTGTGAAGCCTTTGTTGAAACCTTGTTGTATCAAGTATCTATCCAACCTTGCATACCAAGATCTGGGAGCTTGATTCAAACCATATAGTGTCTTATTCAATTTACATACCATTTCCATTTGATCTGAAAATTGAAAACCTTTCAGTTGTTCCATGTAAGCCTCTTCTTCCAATTCTCCATTCAAAAAAGTAGACTTCACATCCATTTGATAGACCTTAAAATATTTATGTGTTGTAAATGCCAAAAACATTCTGATAGCTTCCATCCTAGCCACAGGAGAAAAAGTCTCATCGAAATCTATACCTTCTACTTGTGAGTAACCCTTACACACAAGTCTTTCTTTCCTAACTACTCCATTTTCACCCAACTTGTTCTTGAATACCCATTTAGTTCCAATTATGTTCTTGTTTTTTGATCTAGGGACCAATTCCCAAGTCTGATTCTTCTCTATTTGCATAAGTTCTTCCATTTCCTTCATCCAATGTTCATCCTTGCATGCTTCACTCACTAATTTAGGTTCAACTTTAGAAAGTAAACACAAATTTACCTCAACTTCAACAACTTTGCTTCTTGTCAATACACCTTTCCTCTTATCTCCAATAATATGATCTTTGGAATGATTCTTTTACACGTACTTAGGAGTTTTAGGGGTCTTCTCTAGAGCTTCTTCCTCTTCATTATGATCTTCTTGTTCATCAATTATTCCTTCTACTTCTTTGCAATTAGGTTCATCTAACACATATCCATCTACTGCAGTAGAATCTACAAGTTTTCATCAACTTTAACATTTGCACTTTCAACTATCTTTCTCAACCTTTTTTTGTAATATCTATAAGCTTTGTTGTTAATAGAATATCCAAGGAAGATACCTTCATCAGACCTTGCATCAAAATTTCCTAAGTCCTCTTCATCTCTTTTGATATAGCATTTGCTTCCAAACACTCTAAAGTACTTCACAGTAGGAATCTTTCCATACCATAGCTCATAAAGAGTCTTTATGCTATTAGTTTTTTCTTGAACTTTGTTAAGTATGTAAACAATAGTATGAATAGCTTCTCTCCAATAGAATTGCAGTATTTTTTCCTCTCTCATCATAGTCCTTGCAGCTTCTTGAATAGTTCTTTTTTTCCTTTCAACAACTCCATTATACTGAGGAGTTCTACGGGAAGACAAATGCCTCTTTATCCCATGAACTTCACAAAATATGTTAAACTCATTGGAGGTGAATTCACCACCTCTATCAGACCTTAATAATTTTATTTTCAAATCCATTTCATTCTCAACCATGGCTTTAAATGTTTTGAATTTATCTAATGCATCAGATTTCTCTCTAAGAAAAGTAACCCATGTCATTCTAGAGTAATCATCAATCAAAAGCATAAAGTACATGTCACCTTGTAGACTTCTCACCCTTGTAGGACCGCAAAGATCTGTATGCACTAATTCCAACAGTCCGATAGTAGATTATTCCTTTCCCTTAAAGCTACTCCTTGTTTGTTTTTCAAATTGACGAATTTTGCAAATAGCATTGATAGATTTTGTGATCCTGAGTAAATCTCTCATAGCATGAATTGAACTAATTCTTGCCAAATTATCAAAATTCATGTGGCACATCCTTTGATGCCATAATCAACTATCATTAATCTGTGACATAAAGCAATGACCATCAACACCCTTAAGCTAATAGATGTTTCCATTTGTTCTCTTACCTACAGTAATCACAATTCTAGATCCTTTTCGGATCTCACAAGCTTCATCCTTAAACATGAAATTGTACCCTTTGCTACAAATTTGTCCAACACTCAAGAGATTATGTATTAAACCCTTAACATAGTAAACATTTTTAGTGTTATGCTTGGCATCAAAACTGATTGAACCTATTCCACAAATCTTAGCTCTTGAATCATCTCCAAATTTAACTAATCCCTCATCATAATTTTCAAGTTTAACAAACTTAATTTTGTCTTTGGTCATATGATTAGAACAACCACTATAGAAAACCCAGTAATTCTTGTCTTCTTTGACATGAAAAGTAGATACCAAAGTACCTTCAACCTTATCCTTCTTCGGAATACTTTCCTTCACACAACTTTTAGGGTTAGTAGAACCAGATTCTTCTTTTATAGCCAAGAACAAACATTCATTATCATCAAAATATCCATAATCAGATTCATCATCAAAAATACCAGCATCTTCTTTCACATAGTAAGCTTTCTTAATCATCTTCCTTTATTTTCTTTGTTCTTATTGTTTAAAGCTCTCTTTGGACATCTAGAAGCATAATGACCTATACCACTACAACTAAAAAATTTGAAAGGTAATTTACGTTGATACTTACTGCTGCCCTTTTTCATCTTCCCCGTGAAGTTAGCTTCCAGATCATCTAGATCTTCTTCACCTGAATCTTCAACTTTCTCTGATTTCTCTACCTTGAAATTCATCTCTACTTTTGTTCCTTTCTTCATTTTTCTCATTTCAAATGCAGTCAAAGTACCAATCAATTGATCTCTGGAATATTTATCAAAATCAACTATTTCCTCAATAGAAAATACCTTTTCACTATAACAATCCAAAAGAGATCTAATAATTTTATTCACCACTTTAGATTCTTTAACTATTGCACCAAGACCTTTCATATCACTCACCAATTCATCAATTCTCTAAATGTAGCCTTTAATTGTTTCATCCTCAGACATATGCATCATTTCAAACTATGCCTTCAATTTTTCTGCAACTTTGCTTGCTTGACCTTCATATCTCCTTCATAAATGATTTCTAACTTACCCCAAACTTCTTTAGTAGTCTTCAAACTCATAACTTTAACTAATTCAATTTTGGAAAGACTATTCACAATAATAAATCTTTCCCTAGCATTGATCTCATGCACCTTGATTTATGCACTTGTACTTGGACCATTCAAAGGAGGAGTATATGCATTCTGATAAGCCCTCTCAATCTCATATCCCTAAGCATACAAATATCCTTCCATATTTATCTTCCAAAAGGCATAATATAGGCCATTAAATCTAGGATATTCCAAAGGAATCTTGTTCGCCATTTTGGATCTACCTCAAGCAGTTAAGCTCTTCTTCAAGGAACCTGGCTCTGATACCAATTGTCGAAATGAACAAGAAAACTGAGAGGGGGGTGAATCATTTGTAGCAAATTAAACCTTCAAAAACCCTCAACAGCAAACAGTTCCTCAAGCATACATTAAGACCTTATTCAGTTAGATTGATTAAACATGAAATGTAGATACCATAAAATGAAATCATAATGCCATACACATGAGAACAACAGATTTACGTTGAAAACTCAATGAGGGAAAAACCACGGTGAGGATTAGCTCACAATATAAGTAATAGAAAACCCGATATAAAGGGGCTCCTTCCAAAATAGGACACACTATCCAAAAAGGCTCACAGCCACATAAAGAATACAAGAAGATAGAAGAAGAATGCTATGTAGAGAAACACTTCTCAATACAACAAGGATTCCACCATAATTTCTAACACACTTTTGTAGCCTCACATGAAAGATATCGGATGCCTTCAGCTCACTCCCTTCAAAACCCTAACATGAAATTTGCATTGCTCTGCTCGAATTCACATCTCATTACACTTCACTCACAAAAATATTGCATATATCTTGCTTCTTACTCTTTCGCACACCCTCTTGCATCAATACCACACATATTTATATCAACCTCTACTTCAAAAAATTTGTTCAATGTCAACCACTAGTTGTTATACATTCAAATTTGAAATTGGTCAATACCCAAACATTCCCGTGGTGGATAGGAATGAAAGGTGACCTACATAAATCCTTAATTAGGAACCAAATAGATCACAACACACTTCAACACGCTTCTTCAAGCGTCACATGTAGTGTTAAACACAAGGTCGGAAAACACCCATGCAAAACACCATAGACATTAAGTACACGCTTCCTTAGATCAAGCTGAAAGTTTTAGACAACATAATTTACTTGAACTCAATCTAGAACAATCCACGAACTACTTAAGATTCATCAAATACTTCAACCAAGCTTTGCATCAACAACTACTTCAACTCAGGACAACTGATAACCCTTGTTTGCATACCGATAAATAAAACTTACACTCTACTGCACCAAATCATACAAAAAAATAAAAAAATTATAAACAACTACCCAAATTTTCTCAACCTAAATCCATATAGCGAAGAAACGCAAACCAAATTCATTTCTCCCAAACCATAGAAAACATTACTAAACAACTGGTTCACACACTGGTGAAAATATCTTGCACTGTACAATGATCCAGAAACCCAAATTCTAAATATAGCAACCTATGTCAGCCTTGAATAACTTGTAAGATCCGCACAAGCATAGCATCAACAGAGAAAGAACACAGAGAACAATACCAAATCACACTATGAACATTTGCACAACACAATTTACTTTGTTTATTAAATTTTCTCAAAAGCACTTGGAAACCAAGTTTAGCTCATTACTTCATTCCAACACATTTTCAAACTCTACAACAAAATAATAGCTTCATGTACTCACAACACTTCCTCAAGGTCTCAACTACACATGCACGACCTGTTTTCCTTTTTTCACAAATTTCTCAATATCCTCAACATCTTCATCCCATAGTTGACATCAATGACAACACCAGTCAATAGACTTCATGTTGACATCAATGAAAACATCATCATTCTTGCAACAAATGATGCCAGACAACCCATAAAGAACAATAAGTATGTAAATAATGTTGACAAAAATGATGCAATTTGTGAGATTGTTGAAGTTTATTTAGGAACTACAATGAATAAATTTCCATCCTAGGTGGATCCATTTTATGTGACCGTGTTGATGAATGGTAAATTAGTAAAGAATTACATTATTGATTGGGGAATCAACCAATATCATGCCTCTTTCAATCATGAATCAACTTGGTCTTCAGGTGAACAGATCGTATGGAAAATATTTTTCTATTGACTCAAGGGAGGTGCATGTCATTGGAATTATGAAGGATGTGGAGTTAAAACTGGTTGCATTCCCAAAAAAATACATTATGACTATCATAATAGTTGGCATCCCTCCTTGGTATGGGATGTTACTATCTAGAATATGGTATACAATAGTAGGGGGAAGCATCCAAATAGATTCATCTTATGCTCTCGGTGCTATCAATGGAAGAAATGTGAATTCAGATAGAGAAACAAGATCTCATACCATTATTGAAGATCTTGAGCCTAATGAAGAAGTGTGTTTCATTGACATAAACATAGACAACTTCAAGGTTGAGACAAATGAACATGTTCAAGATAAAGAAACATTACTTTAGCAAGAAGCTTATGGAGTTCCTGATGATAATGTTATTTGGTTAATGGACTTTGATCTTGCATGTTCAAAAGAGGGCTTAGGAGTAGAGGTAGTCCTCATTTCACCTATTGGTAAGTCATTTAAGCATTGGACTTCATCTTTTCTTTCAGTTGCACAAACAAGATAGTTGAGTATGAATCTTTTCTATTGGGTTTGAATAGGTTGTCAAACACGGAATAAAGAAAATCAATATTATATGAGGCTCAAAGTTAGTTGTCTCACAAGTCAGAGCCGAGTACATAAAAACAAAATAATAAACAATATAAGGTTATTGTGTAGGATACAACCGAATTGTTTGATGCATTTTAAATTGATTGGATGGATAGGGAGAAGAATGTGATAGCTAACTTTTCAGCGAACATTGATATTAGACCTGATGATATCACCTTGTGCTAACCAAACCGTCCATTCCTAAAAACATTTTTCACTATCATATTTTCCATTATGATTGGGATTTTCTCAAGTTCCTGCACTATGTTGAGAAATACCATAGGCAAGAAATTGACTTTCAAAATTTTGTTGAAGTGATTGATAGAAATGAGACTATTTTTGGAAATAAAGTCATCCAACTAAAGAAAAATAAGATTCCAAAGAGATTAGTGGTATTAGAGAGAGCTTGTGATGTTGTTGACAGACATATGACCAAATTAACCCCTGTGCATGAATATGATCTAGAGGAGATCAATCTTGGTACAACTACATCACCAAAGAAAGTGTTTTTAGGTAATAAATCAAATCCTAATATCAAAAGCATGCTTATTTCCTTGCTAATAAATTATAAGGTTTTTATTCTTGGTCATATGATGACTTTGAGCCTCCTTATAGGGAAGACTTATTTCAACATGAGATCCCTTTGAAGCTTGATGCAAAAAAAAAGAAGGCAGAAGCAGAGGTCTATAAACCCAACCTTGGATCCAAAAATGCAGCAAGAGCTGGAAAAGCTTAAGGATGGTGGAATAATAAATCCAATCAGACATTCTACCTAGGTTTGTAATCTAGTCCAAGTAAGAAAGAAGAATTGAGACATTAGACTATGTGTGGATTTCTGAAACTTGAATGTGTCATCACGACAAGATAGTTATCATTTACCAAATATGGAAGCTATGCTACAAAATTTTATTGGTTGCGATTTTTTTCCATGATGGATGTGTCTTCAAGATACAACCAAGTGAAGGTTAAAGAATAAAAAAACTATAAGACTTCTTTCACTACATGTTGGGGCACACATGTTTATGTAAGGATTCCTTTTGGCTTAACTAATGTTGGTGCCACTTTTTCAGAGAGCCATGGATGTAGCATTCTCATATTTGATTGATGTTATCATGGTTGTCTATTAGGATGATCTAATTACTTTTTCAAAAAAAAGATCATTGTCTGCACTTGGACAAGATCTTTACCAAAGCTTTGGAATATAGAATCTCCTCAAACCCAAAGAAATGCATGTTTGGGGTAACATAAGGGAATTTTTTGGGTCATATAGTCTCTAAGGAAGGTGTAAGGATTGACCCTAAAAGAGTAGCTACGATTGAGATAATCCCACAACCAAAGATAGTCAAAGGTATACAATCATTCTTTGGTTAGGTCAACTTTGTCAGAAGGTTTGTTCCAAATTTTGTAGAAAAAACTAAATCCATATCAAAGATGTTAAAAAAGACGAAAACTGTAGCTTGGATTGAGGATTCAACTAAGGCTTTCCAAAGCATTAAAGAAGTAATTAAGTAGACTCATGTTAAAATCGCCAAAATTTTCCAAGTCATTTTAGTTGTTTTATTTTGCATCCTTCCACATAGTTGTTGTCTTCCTACAAAAAAATGACGAAGGATGTGAGCATCTTGTTTCTTTCTTCAACAAGTCACTTCAAGTGGTATAATTAAAATATGATGCCATGGAAAAGAAGGAATATGCATTAGTAAAAGAAGTAAAGAATTTTAGGTCATATTTGGTTGGAGCCAAGATTATTGCATATGTTCCTCATGTAACTATGATGGACATATTTACACAATAGGAAGTTACTAGAAGGAGGTACAAATGGATCAATAAGATACAAGAATTTAATATTGATATTTAGATTAACAAGTTAGTAAGAGGAAAAGGATTGGATAAACTCATGACCAAAGCTAATCTAGAGGTTTCCCAAGTTAATTATATTGAAAAGGAGAATCCTCTGAAGGAATGTAATCTAAAAACTTCCCCATGGTATAGAAATGTAATATAATACTTCCAATACATGAATTATCCTAAAAACTTTACAAAAACTAGAAAAGGACTTTAAAACTTCAGACTATCAAGTATGTTATCATAGATGGTAATCTATATTGGATAAATAGATATGGTGTCCTTCTAAGATGCTTGTATGAGGACCATTACTGATACATAGAAGATGGTGAGAAAATGAAATTCTTGTTAAAAGATTTTATAAAAAATTGAAACATTCTAGAGAATTCCCTTTGAGACTTGTGACTCTGGAAACCCCATTCCAACATTTGGGAATAGAATTCATTGGTGATATCACAGAGAAGTCCATTGGTGGATTCAAGTGGATCCTTGTAGCCACTAACTATTTTAAAAAATGGATTGAAGCTATCCCAACCAAGAGAGCAACCAAAAAAGTGGTTGTGGATTTTGTACTAGAACACATAATTATAAGGGTTGAAGTCCCAAGAAATATAATCACATACAATGCAATGTGTTTCAAGTATGAAGATTTTGTTGATTTTTCTCTGTGTATGGGATTAACTTATCATACTCATCTCCCTACCATCCATGAGGGAATGGATAGACAAAGTCCAACAATAAATTTTTGATGAAGATCACAAAGAGGATGATAGGAAAGAATAATAAATAATGGGATTTAAAACTAAGGTTAGCTCTATGAGTTGATAGGGTTACATTGAAAAAATCCACAGGAAAATGACCCTATGAGTTGGTCTAGGTATGGATGTTGTAATGCCTATAAAAAACTTGTTGTCTATTTATAAATTTATCTATGAATATGATGAAGATGTTGAAGATGCAATGTCTTGCAAGATCAATAAGTTGACAAAGTTGTATGAGTCAAGAAGACAAGCTTAGGAAATCAACCTGAGGAAGCAAACATCAAGTCAAATATTTTTTTGAAGAAAAGCATGTGCTAGGAAATTTGAGTTTAGTGATCTAGCTCTAGTGTGGAATGCAAGGGCTCAAGACAAAGGTAAACATGGAAAATTTGATCATTTGTGGTTGGGGCCTTATGTTGTCATTAACACTCATGGGGAAATGTTATTTTTTGGATAATATGAATGGATAATTTCAAGAGTTTCTAGTGTATAGAAAATTCTTGAAGCATTACTTCTCTTGATATTTTCTCACTTTTTCATGCACATTAGTTTAGTATTTTCCTTTGTTCAGCCTTGTGCAATTGTGATTGCCTGTAGCTCACAATGAAGTGTTTTTCCTTTCTAGTTTGGTGTGCCTATGTTTGTGTTTGTGTGTTTTGAATCCCAAAGTTTTTGAATCCTCACCATGCTTCACTAAAGCATGCATCCTCGAATAAGAACCACTATTAGGTCTTGCGGGTTTTCATATCCCCATCTCATTTCCCATCTTGTATAATTGGTCTAAGAAATTTTTCATGGGTTTGTGATGTTTAGGTGGTGTTTTAGTCATTATACGCATACCCCCATTCCAACCTAAGTATCCAAATTGAAAATCCAATTTTTTTTCCAAGTGTGAAGCTCATCAAGAATTCCATCTTTTAGAACACCCAATTGGGTATCTCTATTTCAAATGTGAGGAAGATCTGACCAAAATTACAAAATTTATGCAATTATGGGATTTTCCTAGTGTCAGGGATGTGTTTCAAATTTGAGGAAAATTTGACCAAAATTGTGAGTCATGAAATTGCAAGATTTTCCTAGTATCTAGGATGTCGTGTTTCAAGTTTGAAGAAGTTTTGAGAAAATCTCTAAAAGTTATTCAACTGTGGAATTTTCATGTGCATCGGGATGTTTTGGTGTTGTGGGATTTCATGCATGATCTATATATGTCTTAATTCTTGCAAACCTCCACCTCACCCCCATTTTCTATCCATACTCTCCCATTTCCCCTAATGTGGAATTTTGACCCTACTCTAGATATATCCTATAGGTCTGTAAAATTTCACAATGTCCCTAAGCCCATCAAGTCTCTGCTATGTCATCTTCCCTTCATTTTTTTCTTCTAGTATCTTCTATTGTGGAATTGCAACCCCATCAATGATATATCCTATAGGTCCATAAAGCTCTGATGTTTCCTTTTTCCCTGACTTTTTCCACCAAGACATCCTATTGTGAAACTTTCTTATTAGGGATACATCCACTTCACCCAAAAATATCCACAACATCCATTTCATCCTAAAATCCCCACAACATCCATGTTACCCCCAAAAATCTACAATATCTAAGTGACCCTAAGATTTATGTAATTCTAAATGTCATGAATTTTTTGCAATGGTGCAAAAGGGCACATATTTCCATATTTTTTTCAAAGGACATATTTTTTGTTGTTGACAAG
Source organism: Sequoia sempervirens (assembly GCA_007258455.2). Taxonomy (NCBI): domain Eukaryota; kingdom Viridiplantae; phylum Streptophyta; class Pinopsida; order Cupressales; family Cupressaceae; genus Sequoia; species Sequoia sempervirens. The sequence continues at coordinate 94,073,003 of VDFB02270651.1, read as the reverse complement.
TGGTGATAACACTTTAGAACTACACTTTGAGGCATGTAACACACGATTTCACACCATAAGCTGGAACTAGCCCATGTATGAGAGGATTAACAACATATATCTCCAAGTTTTACTGTAGAAATGAGTAGTGGCATGTTGTTGCTAATAGAGACTCCAAGTTCTCACAAGTTACACTCAATACATGGTTTGTTAGACTCAAGGCACACTTATTTTTCTCATGACTTGCGAGGTTATCTTTGGCCTTTTAAAAAGGGATATTTTTTATCATTCGAGGGTTCTAGAAAAAAAGTTCTGAGGAATCTGAGAAGACTTTGAGAAGCAACTTGACTTTTTTTGTCTTATTTTTCTGGGTACACAATCAATGACTACAATTTTCTATAATAACTATACATACTTTGATGTGAGCATATATGAATACATGCTCTCGATGTGCATCATCTTTATTTTGTCATCTAGTATTCTTTTGAGAAAAATAATCAAGTATTGTGATGTTCATTAGTGCATATTTGTTGCACCTATGTTATTTTTATTGTTAGTCTTGTTCAATCAACATTGTAATTTCTCATTAATGATAATAAATAATACTAATGTCTCATAATGGATTTTGAAGTAGAATCACACGGTTCACCCTTTGCAGATTGAATTATTACAAGTTGATAATTCTAGATTGACCATTGGAGTATATTGGTTGTTATGAATGAATATGTATGTTGTATTAACTTTGTTACCCTAAATAGGCACCAATCAATCAAGTTTCTCTCATAGCCTCAGAATTGATCTTAAAATGATAAAATCTCAAATCAACCATTTTATATTTTTGTATTTGTTTGAAATCCTCATAACTGAAACAAATTGATCACAAGGAACTTACATGTTTTAAGATATAATACACAAATCCTTTCCATAAGTATATGAGAGTTAATCTACTAGGTGTTGAGTCATAGATCTGCAACATATTTTCAATTAGTGTCATAAATGAAAACCCACCTAGGATCTACAGAGCCTGAAGTGGAGAGGAAAAACCAATTGAAAGTGTTTCATGTTTGTTGGCCTAACTTCCAACTTTGAGTGTAAGATTAGGTGAATATTTAGGAGTTACTAGAATACAAGTTGGGGAACCAACAAATTAGCAACTCTACTAGGGAGTTCAGTAGTCTATCGTAGGTCAGATTTTGAATTGTCTGCATCTAATGTATTGCCAATAATGCTATAGATCTATTATTTGACTTTCCCTTCTTAGGGTAGCGACTCTATTAAAGGTTAATCGGTGAGATTGCATTTATAACATCAAACATGGATGATAGCATCAAGAAATAAAGTGGAAAGATATTTGTAGAAAGATAAATCAACTTGGAAAGCTTCGAGTATAATATTAGGTAAATCTTTAGGAGTTACTAGAATACAAGTTGGGGAACCAACAAAAAATATAGGAGAGGCCTCGCTATAAGCCAAAATTTTAATACCAACAACATTGGATGAAGGAATAGCACTAGTATTAGGCATGTAGATGTGTCACTTGTAGATAGATAAGAAGTGATGAAGCTTGTGATATTGTAAAAGTGGTATGCTAGCTAAAGAAGTTGTGCTCATAACCCTAGAGATAGGAACATAAGAGGTATGGATCACACTAGAATTGAAAAGATGGGAGGTAGATACTACTAGGAGATATACATAAATATTGGAGGATTAAGGATCTACAGAAGAGGAAGGGTGGGTTGATAAGGGGGAGATTCATTGTACAAAGAGGTGAAGTGATAAATTAGAGAACTAATACCATAAAGAATCTTAGTAGCAAAGGGTGCATCAAGCAATACATTGTGAAGAGATGTTGTTAATTCTTAAGGAAAAATGACATAAGCACCCTATTGAAAAAGTAATTGTCTAGTGAGAGATGGATCCTATATATTCATGTGTATCACAAAAAAATAGAATTGCTTGTTATGATTAGCCTTAGTGGGAATTTTCCATTTAGTGCATTGAGAAACTATATGAGCATTTAAGCATGCACTCCTTCCCAAAGGTAAATTAAGGTATTGAGTAGCTCTTCACATTAGCTAACCCTAGAAATAAAATTAATGATATTTAAAGGGTATCTAAAAATGTGAATCTAAAAATATAATACATTTTAGATTAACAAATCAACAATACAAATCAGACAAACCCAAACAAGGAAAATCCTCAAGTGCAAGTCCAAAAGGGTTCACCAAAACGAAAAGGAGAATACAATCATTTTTACATAAATCTCGGGTAAATAAAAACATTTTAAATCTTCCCTTGGTAAAAGAGCTAGGAATTTTATAAATGTGTTGAATTAAATGCTTCAAAAACTTAAATGAATAAATAATTCAATACTTAGTTGGAAATTTGATATAGATATGTTGTGACAAATGGCTAGAAATAGTTTGTTTGTATGTAGAAAATCCAATGATGCTCAAGACAAATGCTTTGGAATATATAAACTTATCATTTGTCATTGCATGCCACTCCACAGCTACATAATTCATCTCACAAGTGCATATTTGATATTTATGCACATATTTGACCCAAAAAAATCCTTGAGTGTTCACTTTCAACTTCTCATGATTTTTTGTTTGTCTTGGTATCCATGAAAATCAATACACTTGGAAGCATTCTCATGGTCAAATGAATAGGCATCTAATATTGGGGTCCAAGTAAACGTAGATGAAGTGGTGGCCCTAGTGGGTGGATGACTAGATGGTTTATTTGATTTTTGTCTTCTTATGGCCATGGTAGTAGTAAATGTATAGGTGGTTGAGGTGTTTGTTGAAGAAAAATTCTAAAGATTATTGGAATGACTATATTTGCTAATTAACATTCTAGAATACATTATTCAAGGAAAAGAGGAAGGGGAACATGAAACCTCTTCCCATAGCTCTCTCACAAGGTCTAATCATGCTTAGAAATTCTAATTTTTAAATCATTTTTTTGTCTTTATTTGAGTTGTTTTCTTATTCGATGTTTGAAAATGTTTACAAATATTTGATACTTAGAACCCTTGTTGATTAGAATGTATTTTTGATTTATTTTCTAGTTATATATTGTTCATGTAATTGTTGTGTATTTGAAATGAATTAAGTTAACCAAAAAGGAACAAATTAAATTAATCTAAATGACATGCAACTATTACTTCATTTATTTTTGTATTTTCCCTTTAGTTCAATAAATTACAAATGTTTAACTAATTAAAAATAAATAATCAACTAAATATATCAAATTAATTAAATGAATTTAATTGTTTCAATGTATTTAATTAAATAAAATATAATCTAATCTTTTTGGAAAAACATAGGAAATCAGCAACTTTTTTATAGAAATTGTTTCTTTCTAGAAAAAGAATTTTGTAGGAAATTAAATGCAAAAACAATAGTTTTTAGACAAGTACAAATAATTGAAAGCAAACTAATATTTCCAAGCAATTACAAATAATTAGCAAGCTTCTTTAAAGGACTGATTGGTTGGTTTGTTTATCAAATTGAAAGAAGTGTCTTCCAATAATGGAATCCACTAAAGATCTTCATAGATTTCCAAAAATAAATGTTATGAGAAAATTCTTCATGCGATATTTAAAATACTCTTTTTTAATATAATAAATAAAAATGAGTCTTTCTTTCATATTAAAACATTTGTTTAAAAGAATTTATTTTAATGATCCTTTAATTGCTAGAAAATAAAGAACCAAAGAACCAAATAATTGAATGAAAAATAAAGCTATAAATCATATCCTAATCTTTCCTACTTAATAGATCTTATATTAATAAATAAATCTACAACTAACTAAACCATCTTTTGTTTTTAAATCATTCCTAAACTACTATAGTAAAATCAAAATCTAATCAAACCAATGAAATTTCATAGTTGGAGCTAGGTTGTTTGAAGTATAAAGTGAATTTTGAAGCTGGCAATTGAGTCCTTGGTGATCCCTTGTTTGCTTCCCTTCCTTCTAAACAATCATTTGTGATTCAATATCTGAAGGGGATGCAAACAAAGGTCAAAGAGAGTTGAACAATGGTGTTTGTATGCAATGGTTGAATAAATGGCAAATGGTTGAGCAAAATAAACGTTGCATATTATTAACACCAAATTTCCTAATTCAAGTACCCTCTATATGAGTTAGCTTCAATATTTTGTAAGAAAAGGGTTGAAACACTCATTTATGGGAATTTTGGATCCTGATTAGAGCTAATTGGATGAAAAACTTAAGAGAAACTCATGTTTCAAAAATAAATCATACATATGAACAAATTGGATGAATTCACTACTTCCACATGAATTAAGTCGCTTTATCAGTAAATAATTTGTTAGGAAAATGTTTTATTACCATGGTAAATGGTAGATCACCATAGAAAACAGACTAATAGTCACAACAAATATAGGAAAAGCATTGGAAAATGAGAAAATACCATAGTAAACCCAAACTTACTATGGCAAGCATGTATTTGACACTAGCAAATTCCTCAAAATGGAGAGAAAAAAATACTTGGACAAACAACACGGAAAACAAAGACAAATGCAAGGAAAAACTAGAAATAGAATATTAACAAGTGGGGTCGCACCATGGACATATGTGATAGTTGTCAAAACTTAATTTAGTTAATGTCATTCTTAAGCCTTGTTAGGATGTCAATCATCATCAATCTTGCCATGTTAGTGAGGGTAAGAAAATGATATGAAGTGAAATAAACATAGAAGATAATGCAATACACACATAGTATCTTCACCTAGAACCCTTCTTTCTCCTTAGATAGAGCTGAAATAAAGAGCACCGTAGCTCCACTTGATTTTCTCTTTTGATGTGTTGATGGAGGATTGTGGTTGCTTATCAAACCAACAACATGATGATAAGATTAGTATGATGAGAGATCAAATAGATAGTTGTGGATATGATGATGGAAGATTAGATAGAAAATGGGAGTAGATAGAAATTTAGTCACATAATAATAGGATGAGAAGAGATTCTTAGAAATTTGGGCAACCTAATGGATATGGAAGATTTATCAAATGTGACGAGAGGCCTCTCATTTATAGAAATTATATGAATGAAATCAAGGGCCAAGATGGATTAGTTGATGGATGGCTAGGATTGAAGGAGGATTAGGGTTTGGATCAAAAGTTGTAGTCATGTGACTGTCAAATGAGGGATAAGGGCTAGGTTTAGGATGTGCATTAGGGCAACATCCTTATGTGAATAGCTAAGATTAAGAGGTGTGATGAAATGAATGGATGAGACGAAAATTTAGTTTGACTTTGGGGAAGTGTCTAGGTTCAATGAATCTAGACAAGGTCTTGGTTAGACATGTGAAAGAGACACTTGTCACATGATGATGAGTTTAGATTGTAATCCATGTGAATGGATTCAATGGTTAGGATTAAATGGACAAAGATTGAGGGATAAAGTGAAATTAAATAATATAGGAAAAGGTAATGAGGATTCATTAGCCTAAATTAAATAATTAATTAGAAATTAATTAATTAATTTAGTTGGAGGGTTTTGGGATAATGCTAGACTTATTTAATTAAAGTGGGGAGGATAAGAGCAATGGATAAATTGATTAATTAAATAAATAGCTTAATAAAATAAAATTAATTATTTATTTAATTTAATAGCTTAGGATAGACTAAAATTATGTGTGGTTGGATAAAGTCAGATTTTAGGTGTCTACAGTTAGCTTATTCATTTTTTAGATGCTCAATCTTTGCATAAAAACATGTTTGTGTCATCAAGAATTTGCACGTGACAAGGATAATTACTCACTTGTGTCAATTCTTGTATGGATACCAAATCAACAACTTAGAGTGATCAAAGACGATAGTAAAACATACAACAAATGCCTTAGATGATGCAAAGCAAGTACTATGAGAAAAATGCTCCTCTACCATTGTACAAGTAAGAATGAGAGCTAAGTTCTAGATCTAGATCCAAGATATCACTAAATGAACTACAATTACCCTTTTAAATACAACACTAAGGTCATAAATGAAATGTTCATGCATCGAGTAAACACACAATGATCAAGTGGGAAGGGTAAAGTTAGCTCCAAATTTGAATCTGAATTTTAAAGGTTTGAAGGTCATTTCTACATATTTGACCCAAGTCATTTACTCAACTATGGATTGGACCCAAGGTAGTAAATGGGTGAATCTAGGAATCAAGACTAATTCGCTAGAGTGAGTGAAGATTAAAACAAGTTAGGTTTGAATTGTATCCCCACTTTCAGCTAAAATTGTGCCATTTGTACTCTTTTTATTAGTCAATAATCAGGTCAAATTGAAAACAAAATGAAAGAGAAAAATTCAAGGTATACAATTTTCACCATTATAATATTAACATCTATAATTTAGAATAACCCCTCCACCCCTAAATACTTAGAGATACTTTGATTTTATTTTTCTTATTTAAAAACCTGCAATATTAATGAACATTATTCTCCTCTTAGTGAATACCGTTCAGCCTAACCCCCAGCCACCCACCTCCCCCCTCCTAAATTATCCACTAGGCAATTTTGTTGCATCCACAATAGGATAAATTGATTAAGCTAAGGATTGTATTCCTTGTTATAACTTTACTTCTAGAGAATTCTTAATTACCAGTCCAACGTTTCAAATTGTGTGGTTTAATTCTTATTTGCCCATTTGTATTCTCATGATTGTTTGTCATATTAGAGGTCTACTCAAAACTCTTAAAAGAAAATCTGCAAAGCATTTGAATACAGAAAATCACAAATGCAAAAATGCCAATCAGATGTAAATGAAGGTTACACTTTATTACTGACTTGTAATACAGATCTATCTTCTCGGATTGAGTTTTCATGATCCTTGTCATAAGGATTATATTCAATTTTAATTTGAAATCACGGCCATCTACAAAGCATTTAAATACAATCTCAAGCGTAAAGATGTCAGCATTTGGACGTAAGTTTTTGAAGTCTCCCAACGTAAGGAATCTCAAGTTAATTCAATTGTTGTAGACAACCTGCCATTAAAGTAACATATGAATGTGGTACTAAGTAGGTTATTTCCCATTTAAATGGTGGATCAGTTTGCGAAAACTGGCATGATTATTGTTTCTATTTTCTAGTTGATAGAACAAATTGTTATCTTTAGTTATCGTGCCCTGTGCAGTATATTCTCATCATATTTTGGCATGTTAACTTCACTGCAGAATAAAGCAATGTCAAATGACTGTTTTGTAACAAGTTTTAACAGAATGACCTTTACTGATCTCTTTGAGTAATTCCCTATACACTTTGGGGGCCCTGTTGATTTTTAAGGCTCTCCCACAAAGGCATATATACACCTAAACATCAGATTGCCACGGGAATCATCATTTAGCCAATAATTGGGGGAAGACGATATGGGGAGGTAAACAATCTAAATTTCAAATAAATGGATTCTTCTGCTTTACATGAAGAATGAGCAATAACTCTTTCTCTGCCCATCTTAAATACAGTAGCCCTGTCACTAAAATTACTTCAACAAAATTGCACATGCAAATAGATAATCCCCAATTTTCTGCACCAGAATTCAATTTAGCAAGCCATTATAAGCTGCATTTGACTAAAGCACATTGAAACAGCCAAATATACTACACTTACTTTACATGATACAAATAAATCTGATAATAATAACCAAGGATGAAATTCCAAAAGCAATTTCTTGTGCCTCATCTGAGAATTACAGAATTATCAATTTCAGAATCCTGATTTACTGATCTCCTGCAGACTAGACTCTGACCAGCAAATGAGAGACCAATGGACTGCTTCGCAGAAGGCAACCTGAAGATCTATAACAAAAAACAGACAAAGTGGCTTGGTGAAAATAAATAGTATAGGCAAAAAGTTTGGAAACCAATACAGTTCATTTAGTTTCAAGATAGCAATTAGAATGAAATGAATAAGAAAGAATATTATTAATAATTAACATACTTTTCAGAATAGACCTGAGAAACCTCAAGAAGTAAATGAAAAGAATTTATTTGTGCTTCTTTAAGGGAAAAATAGCATCCAACTTCTCGACAATCCATCCTGAAGGATATTCAAGCCCAGAAGCTTCCAAATGCAAATTCCAAACCATAATTTTTGAACAACCATCTGCCAACCCTTCCATCTGGCTCTCATCTGCAACCACTTGCTCTACAATTTTTGTTTCCTGCAAGGAATGCATAAGTCAGTCTTTTCCATCAATTTTGTCATGAGGAAGGAACATGATGCCTAGACATGCAAAGTTCAAGCATCTATAGCACTGTGGAAAAATCAGCAATATACATCACCCAAAATTTGCCTGACGCTTTAGATTGCATGCATAAGCATGAGATAAGATAGCAAATAATGTGCAAAAGAGAATTGAGCAAGCAAACCTACAAAACTATTAATATCCAAACCAGATTTGCAACCATGCAGCTACAGCAAAAATGAAAGAAAGTCAATAAAGGATGCTCACATATACAGTGATGCAACAATGACAGTGCTACTGACCTGAACTCCATCTGTGCCATTATCTAACTGCCGAATGTGTTCCACAGTAGGTCGTCCCCATTTCTGGGGTTCCCAGAGGATAGTGCTATTGAAGGCAAACCCTGACATACTAAGGTGGAATCTGCAAAGTCTCTTACTCCTTCCATTTGTGTACCAACCAATTACTTTAGTTGAATTACAAACTGGACCTTCCAGAACAGCCTTATTTTTATTGTGATCAATCGAACTAACTGGCCATGTACCAAAGCGCCTGCACTTTAAACAAATATTAATTGTCTTTCACCAACAAAATCTAGTCAATGAAATCGACTCACTGGAAAATTTGATTTGTTAAACATTATAGGATGTTAGATTCTATAAGTCACGTGTACATATAACCAAAATAAATGGCAAGCAAGATTTTAAATTTTGTTTGAGTTATCTGCAACCTGCAAACTGCTGATTAGCAAGAAAAGAATCAATTTATATCAATAGTCAGTTGTTATAAAAAGCAGTGAATCAGATGCATAAACTATAGGATTGTATAAGGTATCCCAATTCTAAATTCACAGAAATGACAAAGAATGGGATACAACATAATCTAATACAACAATGCGGTTATGCATATAACAGACCAACAGAAAAATAGTCAAATATTTGACTAGGAGAAATAGATTCATGTGCTATATAACTGTGACCAGAGAAGGGACCCGTCTATCCTCAATTTTACTACTATGAAATATAGTTATCATAGACTTCTATAGGTTTCAACTTTCATTTGCTTAAAAGTCCACCACCATGTGGTTCTACTGATTCCTAGTTGGAAGTTCACTAGATTTATTTGTTCTGCTATTGTATCTTTCCCTTTGCTTGTGTTGAATGTCCTTGTTATATAATATAAACAATAAAATAAGTACTGATGATCAAACTAAGGGGATGACAAATGACATTTTGTTATGTGATCCACAGGGTTATCCTGGCATTCTAAATCAATACAGCTGGCTTTTCCAAAAATCTTAGAACTTCGTCAAGAAGAAAAAATACTTAACACAAAGGGTGCTTTTTTAGACAGAAAACAAAGGATTAACTTTTTCCTCTCAAAAAGTGAACCTTCCAGCAAGGGTTTTGCTATTTTTCACTAGCACAGTGTCTCACCATTCACAACCTCATTCTGTTTCAAGTTTCAAGATGCATAACTTCAAAATGATTTCTCATAACAAAAATGAAAGAAAAGAAAAATGCCTCAGGCACATGTTTCAAGGCATGTTCATTTATTATTTCTACTCAATAGCTTCTGAATTTTTTTCTGAAGAATTTATTAAAATTTTTGGATATTTCTTAGGTATTTCTTATTGGTTTCTATATGTCTTTTGAAAATTACCTTAAGGCTATTGCTTTGCTTCTAAAAGTGTTGAAGAGTTACACAGCTGCAGCTTTCCATGGTAATTTGATAGATGCTGTGACATTGTCGAGGTGTCAAAACAATACACAGTGGTTTGCCCTCTTAGAGGCAGTTTAATATCAATGTTAAGCTCTTTCAACATTTCAAGATGTTTTAAGACAGCTGTGGGCTTCACATAGCTCATCTGGTAGTGTACTCCAATTCATTTCATCTCTTGTTGCTTTCTTTGCTAAGTTAATTAGTGTAGAAACATTTGCTTATTTATATTTTACCTTTTGATGTGACTTTCTCCTGTTGACTGATTTCACTTGGTCAAGAGCATCAGTGTAATTTCAATGTTCTTTTTCAAATAACAGATAAGAGATTACAGATTTGTCAGACCAAGTTAGATTGTATCTCAAATTAGACTTCTGGGAAAATAAGATGGTTTTTCTTCTTTGGAAGCATTTGATTCATCTTAAGTTCATATTTAACTCATACACAATAGAACAGAGGAAGTCTACCCCTAAGTCCCATTGTCAAATATCGTGATCTTTCCAAGTTAAACAGTACATAAAAAATGCAACCCTATACAGAACAGCTAATATTAAAGATATGTAATTAGAATTGAAACTTCAAAATAAGTGCAAGTATCATACTTTTTGAAATGGAATTCAAATGTATGACACAGCCTCTCACAAACACCCCTTTTTAAAATTTTGTTGGTTTCGCATCCATTTATATAATCAATCATAATTTCAAGTGAGAAAAATAAAACCAAGAGTGTACAATAACTAGGAACAGATTTCAATCTAGAATATTGTGGCAAGAGACATGGCAATTTTAGAGCTGCAATTGGGTAGAGAAAACCTTATTGCCAGGTACTCAAATGTGAGTCCATTGAACTTTTACCTTTTGCAAGGATGGGATGACTTCTCAATTCTCATGCAATTAGGGTTTATTCCTGGGTTAAAAGAACCACTTGGCCTCCAGCAACCATACCCCTTTTTTGAGAATTTCTCACAGAACTTTGAACTCAAGCACCCTAATAAGCATGAGTTAACATTTGAGCTATAAGCCTCAACAGCTGAAAAGAAGAAACATCACAACAATACACCTTAATAAATAATAGAGGTGCATAAGTTCTAGTCTTAAAACATAAGTTATTAAATCTTCCTACCGTTGTACTGGCATGCCAGAATATGATGGTTCCTTGGGAAATCTCGATGAGATATTCTGGCATTTTTCTTTATATTGGTGGTCCACCTCAGGCTTATTATGCCTCACTTCTAGTTAAGTTGAGGATCTTATATGGTTATATATGTAGATGCAACAGATAGTGAGAAAAGTGAAAACAGAAACAACCATGAAAGGATAGAAAGCAATGTTAAGGAGCACAATAAATTATTTTGGGACTACGAACAACATTACCATCCAAAGATTTATGAAAATCTTTCTACAACAAAACACACCCTGTTTGCATATTATTTGCTTTGCCATTGCTCCATTGGATATCTAGTTCTCCTAAAGGCCTTATTTTGTGTAAAATGCAATGCTACATAATACAATTTAATAATATGCAAGACAATGATTTGTAGAACTTTCTTAGTTAATCAAGTAATTCATATATTCTAAGGGATAGGGATATATCAAGAAATGGAAATTGGATCAGTGTCTGCCAAACTTTCTTGTGGCACTTGCAAGCCTTGTGACTGAGCCATCTTGATGATTTCAAGTTAGTTTGCATGAATTCAATCTTATAATGATCTATTAATTAAACAAAGGCAACTCCTATTCTAAACAATTTTTGTTTCTGGTGTGCATTTGTCTGGTGCAGTTTTTCCAGAGGGTGCTCTATGGGTCCACTGACCTTCCCTTTCCTGTGATTCAGTGAGATGTGAGAGCAGCAGCAAGTTAACAAACCCATTCTATCCTATCTCAATATAGCATTTCCATCGACTTGGTGTCATGAGATCATAGGGGTGTATTGGGATAAAGATTTGAATTGGAACACCCAAAACTCACTCCCGACTCCAACACAATTTGCATCTGATTTTTGCAAGGCTAGTTTCTACACCATACTTCATGCATTTCTGAGAAGCAAAATGTTGGGAAACACATTCCAAAATTTATAATTTTACTAAGCTATTACACCATATGGTTTGGAGATGAATTATTTGAACACTTCACGATTGCACCATTATTTCATGGTTCACCTATTACTTTCCTCTAGCTTTAGGAGCAAAGCTTCCCAAGGGGAAGGACATTTCGTGTACCCATACACAACACCAATTGTTATATAATTAACTATTATACAGACAAATATTGATATAACAAGTCACCTAGAGTACCTATACACAACGCCATTTGTTATATAATTAACTATTATACAGACGAATATTGATATAACAAGTTTCAAAACATGTTATAAAAATGTTTTCCTAGTGTACCCACACAGAACACCATTTGTTATATAATTAACTATTATACAGATGAATATTGATATAACAAGTTACAAAACATTTTATAAAAAATGTTTGACTAGTTCACCAGGTGAAAAATGTTTTAATGTTATAAAAGTAGATATACCTGATGAGACCTTAAGTAGAATATTTGTATGATTATAGTTTCTTCCCCAAAAATTCTGTATAGGAATTTTCCCCACCATATACTAGAATCTCAGTATCAATATAGAAAATATTGCTGCTTCGTTGCTACATTTTTGGAGTAAGTCTTCCTTCAACTTATTGGAAATCATAGGTGCATTCAATAATATCAATATAGGAGAACAGGTGCTCCCTTAACTTTTTTATTGCTCAAGGTTTGGCATCAAGAATCATGGTCACCTTATTCCAATATAGATGTGACATTGTAGGCTGCCTCATTGAGTGGGGTTGAACGTGGGTCATACACTACAAAAATGTCCTATTTTCAATGCTCCACAAATTCACCACATATTTCTATACTCTACAATCTTCATGGCACATCCTTTAAGTTATGAGTCATTTTATTGCGGCATGGAGATTTAGACCTCTCTCACTCTCTTGCACTGCAATTCTTTGGACAGGTGCTCCCCAAACTAGGTTTTAGCCTTACTTTCTGTTCTTTTTCCTGCAACATAATTCTATAGTTTTTAGCATTTGATAGTATCAATGACTATTTGAAAAACTGGTGTGCTATATTTAAAGATATGATAAGGGACATCCATTGGCACATGGTAGCATTTACTCAGGGAAAACCTGCAATTTAATCATGGCTTGGGGCCAGGGCTGTTCTGGTTTGAACCAGCTGGCCTGTTTTTACACCAAACTGGGTTGTTCCCCTTTGCCTTTGAACTCTGGTTTTTTCATGTACACCTCATTATGTTATTTAAAACCTGGAGTTTTTAACTTGATTGAAAATTTGGAAGTAATTGGCAAATTGAACAAATTCTTTATTTATGCCTTATGTTTGTTTCTCTTTCTACACACTGTATTTGGCATGAAATAACAACACCAGTATTTTTTCTGTACTTTTATAAATATTTCAGCATTTTTCAATTTGCCGGGTTAATACTGATTAGGTTGCAGGGAACTTAAAATATAGATCCCTCATCTTTATATTTCTAAGAAGAAGTTTGTTGACTGATGAACTCACTCACAGGATTAAGAATACTTGAAGCAAGCTAGAATGCCCTTCACTTTCTTTGTTGCACAGAGGTTTCTTTCAAAATAGTTCAGTCAAAAGAGGATCATAATTTTCTTTGGCTTAATGGACCTTGGTTCATTGGCAAGGTTGGTGTTTAAATGTGCCCTTGGAAGCCCTATTTAGATGCAAAGGTTGAAACTATTTCCAAGGTCTCTTTCTAGATTTGTTTGTACAGGCTCCCTTTGGATCTAAGTCTTCAATTTTGATCAAGAAGATGCTTGAACAAATTGGCAGCTTCATGAGCATTGATTGCCAATAGGATGGTGTCTAGAGCAGGTATGTAAGGGTTTGTATCTTTTTGGATATCTCCAAACCTTTGCATCATTCCATTCACATTTTCGTAGATTGCGGTTGATGGATTCAATTTGTGAACTATGCAGGTCTTCCTTTCAGACACTTTTGTGGTGATAAACTCGGGCATAAGATTGTTAAGTTCAAGTCCTTCAAATCTCTTGGTTCTCTTCCAGTTCCTTTGTAGAGGTGGGCTCCAAAAGCTGAAAAGTTAGACAAGGAGTTCATTTGGAGGACCAATGGTCAATTCATGACAAATTAGGCAGAAGTTGTGAACAGTTCCTCTTTCAGCTCCATTGGGAGACCTGTCTGCTGTCATTGTTGTAGGAAAGGACAATGATCTTGTCGGCATGCAACTTAGAGGAATATGCTAATTGAGGTTTGTCAATTTGGCCTCTCAAGATTGTAGGGAGGATGAGAAAGAATATTTATTGTCTACAAACATTTCAACCATCTCCGAATTGGAAAGGCAAAAAACAAAAGCTAATTGTAGGCCCCAAAAGATAGCAAGGGTGTAGGCCTACAAAAGAGAAGATGATGGAGGATATTGCTATTGGTAATCACTTCTGTTGAAAAAAATTCCTAAAGAGAGCTCTCAAGTTTTGTCTGGGGTTGAAGGTATGAAGGAGTTTGTGGAAACAACTATTTGTTAGGCAGAGGTACATGTGAATTACTTGGGTAACCTTTCTCCAGCAATGTAGGAGGTGTTTCCCACCTCCTCTCCTAAGAAGAAGCAAAGGGGAAGGAAATTGGAAGCGAAAAGGTTGTGTAAGGAAACCTAGGACACCATTGGTGATAGATAGATAGATATGGCCCCTCTCAGCAGTAAACCCTTTTGATTGAAGGTAAGTATAGGAAGATAGCTAGTGTAATATCCATTTGTGGTGCACAGTGCATATGCACAATGGAGGAATTTTTGCTGCAACTCTGACAACTATTTATTCTTCATGTGCCGGCTGCAAAGAGTGCAACCATTGCAACAGGGTCAAGGAGGCTAGCTGCATGGCACATACATGTTCAATGCTAAATGGAAGCCATGCTCACCAATGTGATTGACATTTTGGACAGGAAAATGTGGGTAACTAGTCCGTGGCCAACTTCTTCCAAGAACAGTGATGCAGCTTTGCATTGGTGGCTATCTCCAACTACAATAGGAGGGATTGACCACAAACATCAATGAAGTTTTCAATCACGTGGAGCTCAAGGAGAACAACATTTTGAAGGTATGTTTACAGCTGTTCAGAGAAAGTCTGTTGCTCTGCAACTTCGAGAATTTTAGTAAATTTATGGTTAACAATCCCTCGCTGTTATCTCCAAAAAGGAAAGTGCATCTGCAGGAACTTAAAGATGGTCTACTCTTCATTCTACATAACAATAACTAGGCATACAATGATCTGATTCTCTCCCCTATGAAAGCATGTGAATTTTGGTTTTCTAATTTTAATATATCGGGAGCGACCCCCAAGGTAGCAACTTATATTTGTTCATTAAAAAAAATATTTAGACATATTTTTTTAGAGGTGAAAAGTGCATCACTCACACTTTTCCACATTGTCCCTAATGCAATACTCTAGTGTCCAAAAGGCATATTTTGTTGGCATTCAGCCTATACCTAATCAAAACCTGAATCCTTGTTCCATGGTGGTCCAAACCCAACCCTCAAATACATTGTTTTCAATCTTGGTTCAAGACCATACGTGCAGCCCTAAACTTGGTTTAGAACACACATGTGGCCTTAACCCCCAATTTCCAAAATCAAATTTAATCATGGGGCCAATCTGACTTGCCTCCAACTAGTTGTTGCCCACTGACTCAAGCACAAAATATTCAAATTTGCATGCTAAGGTGGTGTAAAGTTTGTCTTTCCACCTGATTTCCATGGCAGCCATATGACTATGAAGATTCTTGTACAACAACTGAGATACCAATCTACGATTTGTATTTCCACCAAGTGATGTTACCTTATGTGGAACAAACAACTAGAGACTGATAAAAATTAGGTAAGGATTTAACCCTAGTACACATAAAAATTAGTTAAAAGCAAATAACACGGTAAGTATAATCAATGGCTTAATCATTTTTTTAAATCAGCTGGCATTTTCCTGATGTTCAAAGCATGTGCCCTTGTACCAATTTTTGCATTAGTAACAGGGCAATAACTATATCTAACACGGCTTCAGTAAGCAATGTTGCAATGTTATCTTACACATGAATGTTCATAAACAGTTGGATGGAAGTGATTTTCAAGGATCTATCTGTAGCTCAGTCGGACTCAGATTCTATGACATGATAAAGATAGGTTCTGCCACAAGAAGATCCTTGGTGTCATTATATGGTTACACAAAAAATTCAAAAACTTGACTTGATCCCAGCCCTCCAGATTGTTCTCCATGCAACATCAGTTTTCAATGCATAGTAGCACAATAGTTGCAGCTGCATGAGAGAGTCAAAAAGTGTTGAAAACCCTTGGTTTCCAAGAATATGGCAAAATGGTCATCAAAGAGCTCCACCCTATACTCGATAAGAAACTATTCATAGAACAGCTTCCATACTAACCCCATGAACAGCATTCCTTAACAACCCAATTGATTGATACAGTTGCTTACAAATCCAAATCAGATGCCTTGTCATCTCTTTGCAAGCAAACTCTACTTAATCGCAATGCTTAAATGTAGCCAGTTCAGAGAATTCTCAGGGTGATGCCAATATAGCATGTGTCAGCAACTAAAGGCAGACACTGTGCAATTTCCATTCTTTCTCCCAGAAGACAACTACCTTATAGGGTCTCATTTATAATTTTTCTTTCTAATATTTCAATATTACAGAGGCCCAAACATGGACTGCAGCAACATAGCAAATAAATTTAATGTTTTGCAGTTTCAAAAGTAGAAAAAACACATTAAATTTCAAAAAACAATAAATGCATAAGCTATTCCATTTTTATTTTTCTATTGTATTTACCCAACTATTCTTTGTTGTATACTGTCGTATTAGAGTGTGTGTGTGTGTGTGTAGTGCTCAATCATAAGTACTACTCATTATCTGGGATGTAATCAGAATACGAGTCAGTAAATCTAACCTACAAAAACATGGACCAATGTTAGATTAGCAGAGTTGAAACTCTAACAACTGGACTGTATTCAAGATACTTTAACATGAATTGGAAACTTCAGATGCCTTAAGGAAGAATCTATACAAGTTATGACTTCTAAACAAGGTCCACTACTCATCCCACACCTTGCTTACCTTAAAGATGAGGACTAGCTACTTCCTCCCAGGAATTGACCAGACAAACTATGATTTCCAACTCTACCCCAGGAGACAAATATGCAGGTTTTTGGACAAAGTTTAGTAATTAAGGATGGTACTCGTAACTTGCAGCAGACATATTCTCTTTTGATGGCATCTTTTCTCTGGCTTTTTATGTTATTGCCCTGTTTATGCTTTATAAGCTCATCATTTATACTTTTTTCTATTTAGCTTGATAAGGTCTTAGGTTTTTTCTTTGAGATACTACACAAGATGTATTTACAGTCGCATTGATCACTTATTGGTCACCCCTGAGCATTGCATAATTCTTTGCATCTTTCTAATGCTCTATTTAGGTGGGAACCGATCATACTTGTATTACATAAAGTAATTTCTTGATGAAAACCACTGTTTCAACTTTCAACTTTGTGATGTGCTTGATGTCGAATCTAACAAAGAGCCCAAGGATTAGGTTGAAATTGCGTAAGAACTAGAAACCGTCAACAGCTTCCCCAAAAGAGTGTTAGAGAGTAAAACAGAAAAGAATATTTACTACACCAAATCAAAATAAAATAAAAAACATTTAAACAAAGCATCCTGTATGCTACAATAAACATGCATAATCAAGGCCCAAGAACATGCTGATACAGAATGCCTTAAATTATCTAGCATAAAAAATGTTCTTTAGGTAAGCTGATAAAATCAGAAAATTCCTTTTTTAACTTAAGCAGTGATCCTACAAGAAATAAACTGAGCACTATTCAAATGTAAGCATTCTAAGACATAGGATAAACATCTCATTTGATCTAAGACTGTTCTGTAAAATTGACAAATGCAACACCTAATTCCCAATTGCAAAAAACATGCAAAGCCTTCTCAAAATATTGCAACCAATTATTGTAGGCGACAGTAAAACTACAGATAAAACATGAAGAAAAGAGTAGAGAGCACACTTGATTTCTCTTAGCTGCTCAAATAACTCCAGGGAGTAAACATTATTGTCGTCTGCAAAGTACACTATGCCATCAAGTTGATGCTGTTCAATGTGGCCAAGAGCTACATTCCGTTGATGAGCACTCCGATCTTTCACTTCAGTAAGATTTTTATCACAAACAAGGTGTCTGTACATGACTCCTGTTTTTCTCAAAATTTGAGCAGTTTCCATTGACTGAGTTGGCATTTCCACTACAATCCATAACAGAGGCGGTGGCACAAGCCCTAGAGTATGTGCCAGGCGATTTAAATATAGAGCCTGAAAAGGATGATTGTAAGTCGGAGTAACAATTATCAACAGCTTTCTTGGGACAAAATCCAAGGGCCTAGCACTCCTTAAAAAAACGCTAAAGGGGTCTGTTTCAGTTGAATTCCTTTCACTTTCTCTCTCCTCTGACTCCATTCTAGCTTCAGAACCCTCAATCCTAATTGTTTCAATCAACCTTCCTCTGTTCCCAACTTGACTAAAATCCTGTTGGGCATTTGTGGGTATGCTCTTTACTTCAAATGCTAATTCCCGCCTTGTTTTGGGTTTGTTGTAAGAGGGATTTGTAGAAAATATCATTGCATTAAAGGGTGTAAGCCCAGTGAGTACACCCACAAGAAAACATAGAAGAAAATGAAGCAATGCCCTCTTCCATACCTGTACTTTTTTCTTGGATGATGTCCCCATTTGAAAAATTTCACAGATCTTCAAAACACAAGCAGGTGCTTAATTTAGGACAAAATCCGCCAGATTCAATGCAACAACATGATTTCACAGACAAGATCAAGAAAATGCTAGACTGGATTGTTTCTCTTAGATACTAAATTCATATTCGATCAAGTCCTCAAAGTATGCTATCAAACTCAAAAAAATATAAATTAAAGCATTACTGTCAGCAGAACAGCTCCAGTTTATGTTCTCAGAAGCTTCTCTCAACAGAACATAGGCGTTGAGAAGCAATACTCCAGCACATTACATGAAACAATATGAATCTGGTAGGTAGCCAAGTGAAATTGTGGTTTCTGTCATACCCACAGGAATCAAATGCTTCTCCTGCCCCATATTTTTCTTGCGCTGTTTCGGGATTTTAAGATAATCTGGTTGCTGCAGGCTGCCCTTCTCTTCCCAGATATCCTTTTTCCTCGTGTTACTTCACGAGCGTTTTATCTCACAAGAGTCCGCTCTGTTTTGCCCTTTTTTTTTAATAGTTTCCTGTTGTTTTAGCCCATAAATTCTTATGATTGTGATGTCGGAGACAATTCAACTAACAGTTTGGTACTGGAAAATCATCCATTTTTTAAAAATGTCATTTGTGTTTTTGATATACTTTGACTTATCTTTAAGGCTAAGGAATATGCAAATCTGTTAGGCCTGGAGTCACAAACAAGCCAAAGCTCTCACCTACTTGTTGGTAAGATCCCAGTTTTAAGGCATTGGTAGAGGAAGTTAGTAGGTATTATGTGAAATCAACCTCTGGTACAAATTTGGCATGTGTTTCTCTTTTCTTAACTAAAAACAATGTACAAAATGTAGTATTAACAGTCCCTGTCATATAATGACTTTGTCTTCACCCAATGAAGTTAAACTTATTTTTATGTTATGAATACATTGGTTACTTATTAACTTTTAAGTTTCATATAAAAGTAATTTTATTTAATTTTTCTTTTAAATATAAAAGAAATTAATAGACCATCTATATATGCATCACCTTATTTCATGTGATTGTTTTGAATGGACCCCGAAATCATTTACAAACAAGGTTTGACAGGGACCGGAAACTCACACAAAGAAGAACAGGCTGCACAAGGAATCAATAGCGAACCAACAACAAATCAAAAGAGAAACAACATGACTACCTAGATCTACTCGAAATATAAGGTTTTGACAGGGACCTCAAACCCAAAGTAACCAAGAATTACAAGGGAACTTAAAACCTTATTTCATGTGATTGTAAAAGTGTTTTTGGAAATAGTTAATTATAAGTATAAAAAAATTAGCTTATCTCTTGATTTTTTTTAGTATAAATTAATTAAGTAGTTTAGATATCTTAAATATATTTATTTACAAGATGCCAAGACATATTAGTTTTGAAGTACTTAAAGTATTGTATAGGTTAGATAGATACCTTGATATTGACATTTCTCCACATCTCTTAAATAGATGTATTTAAAATGTTGGTACTAGTTTATTTTCAATTTTGTAAATAGTACCAAAATTTTATGAATATAAATTATTTCAATGTTATTTTATTTCAACTAGTGTTATATATATAGTTTTATTAGTTTATTTTTTCTATAATTTTAAAAGACTAAATGAAAACATAATATATTATATACTTCAATGTAATTTATTATTAAAAATACGAAGATTAAGAGTACATCTAAGAAAAGGGAATCAAAATTTGAACTCAAATTAGGTGGTAGTTATTTTAATAGTGTCAAGTTGTATTTAAGCCTTTTATTATGAAGATTGTTAAACATTATATTAAATAAAAAATTAATACATTGTTCATATAAAAATGGGTGGAATGGCATCATACCCTAAAAGTCAAAGTTAGAACTAAAAAGCGACAAAAACAACAATAATGCATAGCTACACCACTAAGCTACTAGGAATATATTATATGAGCAAGAGGAGGGGGATCTTTAGCAAGGGGCGGGTCAACCATTTAAGAGATCCTATCCATTAAGAATGGGCTCTCAACACATGATGGCATCACCATTATCTTTTTATTCTTATTGATTAGGGGAAAGGACCC
Source organism: Sequoia sempervirens (assembly GCA_007258455.2). Taxonomy (NCBI): domain Eukaryota; kingdom Viridiplantae; phylum Streptophyta; class Pinopsida; order Cupressales; family Cupressaceae; genus Sequoia; species Sequoia sempervirens. The sequence goes on along the minus strand of VDFB02270651.1, from coordinate 94,052,187 downwards.
AGTAGTTAAGCATTTTTCAATAGTTATTATAGCATTTGTTGATTTATTGCCCAATATTTTTAACAATATTGAACCAATAGTTGTGACTTTAAAGTTGTTAGTGTTGATGATAACCACCAATAATTGAATAATATGTATTCCT